>MU790575.1:0-101138 GCA_027886635.1 Lentinula boryana
TACTCGTATCCGATAGTTCGAATACTTCGTGAGGTTCGATCGCAGATCGAAGAGAAATAAAAGGTACTAAGTCAAATACCGAAGATCGAAGAACCAATCGACGATCGAAGGCTCGGAAGCATACCTATAACATATATATACAAAGGTAAGGTACAGGAACCATGATGTCATACTGTATAGTTCAGGAATGAGGAATGGAACGGAATGGACTGGAAGGTTCTGGATCGATTATGATAGGTAACAGTGGTGGAATGATGTATTGTAAAGAAAAGGAAAATAATAGGGGCGGCTCACTTCATGACAGGTACAGTGACTTGCAGCTTTGACTTTTATGCTATGGTATGGTACAGTACTATTACAGCTGTGTTACAGTTTACAGTACTACCTCCATGACATTTTTCTCAGCAGCTAAGGCTTCTTGGAACCTCTGAGCTTTTCCACAGCAAGGGCAAGCATTTATATCCACAAAGTGACCTTTGTGAGCTGTAAAGGTTCTAGAAGTACACCTCAGATGTGTGTAAATGGCTCATTGTATTACCTGTAAAGGTTCTATAAGTACGCTATACGAACATAGGTAAATACATCGAGGTCACATATAATAAACAACAGACTTACCCTCAGACGTGTGTAAACGGCTGAGGGGAAGTTCTTGTTAAACTATAGTGAGCTATGCAATCTAAACAAACCATGAGCTAAGTTAAGTATACAGGTAACAATATAAGTGATGACCCACCCTCAGGTACACACAATCTATGTGTGAACAACTGAGGGGGGGATTTTGTAGATATGGTGAATATATATGTTTTGTGGCACATATAATGAGGCAAGGCCTTTGGCTAGGATAAATATCATATGGCGAGAAAAAGGAAGTATTTAGAGGGAGTTTCAAGTTACGTTGGGAGAAGAGTCAAAGCATAGCTTCGTCATCTGATCGGGACTCCTCCCCTGTCCCGACTACTTTCAACAGTTCTGAACTTGCCATAGAATAAATAAAGATAAGACCACCACTCAAAACATGTATGAGCACTGGTCATGGAGGCGAATATCAAATAGGTACCACAAGGCCTCTTACTCTTCCATCGGGGGATGCATAGCACACATGTCCAATTGGGACTCCTCCATAGTTCTACCTTCCCTCAACATGAGCTGATGCTGCTACTACTCCCTTTACCATTGGACCCATCAATGTGTTGAGGGCACTACCAATAGTAGTGTCAATGTCTGACTACTTCCCCTAGAATCCATGAATCATTCCTCCCTTTGCAAAAAAATCATCCCCTTGTGTTTCCACCCAATTTGTTATATTCATGCAAAGCCAAGTCCTTTCCGAGGCTTCATGATCCTTTACTCCAATACTCTGTTACCTCATACTCTGTTGCAGAGTTGTACTCCATGATCCACTTACTTCACAATTCTTTTCCTCATCACTAAGCAATGTTATTAATCCTTTTGGACATTCCTTTGTTTTCCAACATGCCGTCCACATGTTTAATCTACCTATTTGGAGATAGTGAAGCAGCGCATACCTTAGTTAGCAGCAGCGTATAAAGCTAGAGTATCCAGTAGGTAGTTCCCTAGTTTAAATATCAACCTTGATAGCACCCTTTGATAGTGGTAGTCATCTCAATAGATATCCTCGCTCAACTTCTTTCTTTAACTACCTCAGTACTATCATGGAGTTCTCTGCAATTGGAATTACATCTTTGTTCCATCCCACCTCTCTTTTGGACAGCGACGTGTCAAGGACAATATTAATAATATCACCGACGTCCAACTACATCTCTGAAGGATTGATCCTCCTTTGCTAGTACAACTTATCTAGCATTAGACTTTACTCCACATAGACTTGATATATGATCCTCTTGTGCATGATCATAACACAATTCTGCAATTATATCATGATTATTCTGCAATTCCAGAGTTGCATGATCTTAACAGAGTCCTAGATGGAACTGAGGAACTCTGTTAGTCCAATAAATCATTGAAGACAGTGTAACACATCTCCTCATCATTCCTACCATTCACAGCAGGTAGCCTGCAATTGTGCCGAACTTAACTGACTGATTAGGGCTTCACTGAGAGTCTGGAGTTTGGAGGCTGGATGTGCACAAGACATACACTATCCATTGGTGAGTCAGAAGATGGTGGATTTCAGATGCTGAGTCTCTTACCCTGTTGAGCATCTTTTGTAAACACAGAGGTTTGTAAATCCGGGGAATCATATTAAAACAGTTTGGTTTCAATTCATGAGCCAAAGCTGATGAGCCAAGTAATCTCACTAAATGCTTACAAGGACTGCATTCATCTGAATATCCCTAGATTCAAGGTCGACTGGACAGAATGTACAAGTCATTCTATGGATACTTATTGCTGGGGGTCCTCTGTGGGGTTTCCCAGACCGGTAGAGAATCCTCGGCCTCTGGCGACAGGGGCATCCCTCCTTTTCATTCTAAACCTAGGTCAGTCATTACTCTGTACTCTCTAACATTGTTTTTTGTTTCTTGCGCTAAAAGTCTTTTCAGTCATGCAGCACATCTTCTCCATCCCACGACACTGCACTAAGTTGCTAGGCACCCTATCCAGGATGGGAATCATGATACGGTCAGTTCTGTAGTCACGCCACCCCCTTGCTAACGCAAACTAGCGTAGTAATATAACGAACATAATCAATCCATCCTCGGCCGACACATTATAACTGTGGCGGTCCGTACGCGCAAAACTGAAGCTAATGTCTACAAGAGCAGGTGTGCCAAGTGGCTCACTTTCGGTTGTTCCTCGTTCCACCGGGTACAACAAAACTCTTTGAGCTCAATAATTTCTTCCATAATGGGCTCGTCGTCATCACTGAGTGTTAACTACCTTCTCCGAGATACCGAAACCTTTCTGAAAGTAGAGATGTCCATACAGACTCACTATCACTGTGGGAGAAGTCCTGGACTATTTATTCAACGAGAAAAGACGCCGCCTTCACCAGCTGGACTCTACCACAGTGAGTGACTTTCGTTACTGGTGACAGACTGCTCTCAAAGATATAGCGAGGAAGGGGTGTCTTCGTAATGATGCGCCCCACAAAATTAAACAGAATCGCCAACATCATCCAGCACAACGCACCCTGGGGTATTGATCTCGGAGCTTGGGAACCCCAAAGGTGGTCAATACTATTGAATGCGTTAGAATTTGGATTTGGTACATTGAACAACATATATAGTGGCGGACAAGGTCTGTAAGTGTTGAACCAAAAGATCTGTCGAAGAAATCTGCCTTTCAGTCTTAGTTTCAGACATAGAGACACAGAATTATACAGTCAAGCATTACTTTTAAACTCCAAGAATCCGAGCGAATTCCGATTCACATGGACCTACAAATTCATAGTCTGCCTCATCCGAATGATTGGTGTTAGGTTCGAGGTTGAAAACAGCGACCTTGCCACCGTTGGCATGTACACGTTCTGGTAGCTTTGACGCAGGCTGAACCTGTGATCCGCAAGATAGACTTAGATTCACTTTCATGCCAGATGAGCATCCCTTACCAGAGAAGAGGTTCCAACGACCAAGCAAAGATCTGCTGAATCTGCAGCCTCCAAGATCCGCTGAATCTGCTTGGGTCGCTCGCCGAACCAAACAACGTCAGGTCGCAGAAGTTGTTGGCACTTGGGACAATGGGGAAGGTCAGCTCGTCTCACAACAGGCTCCACATTGCCCGCTGCGACGATGGCTTCCGTACCTCCTAACGCAGGGCAGATCGGGTAATCCATGTTCTTTTCGCGATAGTCACAGTCGAAAGCGGTGCAAACAACGTCAAAAAGATTTCCGTGCATCTCGATTATGGTCCCGTCAGGTGGTTCTCCCGAGGCACTGGATAGCTCATCAAGAGCTTCAAGACAAAGACCATCGATATTCTGAGTAACATGAACGATAGCTGCATTAGGGGCAACAATTCTTCGCCATTTGTGCATGCACATTCGCGCTAAAGCGTAATGACCCTCATTTGGACGTTTTGAACGCACCCTGAAAGAAATCAATGTGAGTCTACGATGTGCTCGGATTTTGGCACTTACTCCTCTCGCCGGTAATGAAAGAATTGCCATACACGAGACTGGTTTTCGTGCCATGCGGCGAGAGTAGCAAGGATCGAGGCATCGTATTTACGCCATCGACCTCCTTGGCCTCTGAACGTAGCAATACCTACTATCAGTTCAGCGGAGCAGAAGGAAGGCAGATCACTAGAAATCGGCACGCGCCTGAGGCAGCAGATAGACCAGCGCCAGACACCACGAGGATATTTCGCGCATTGGACAATATGCAACGGAAATCTTCGATGCTCGTGGAAGGCATATAGTAGTAACAGCAGAAAAAACCTTTGAGATGTGGGTCAAATTTGATGGACGCCCACTGTCACGGTCATGCGTGAGCGAGTTTCTCTGTTTCACACGTTCAGATTCATGAACGAAAATCTTCGTGAGCTACAACACGCCTAGCCAGGCTAACGTTCGCCATCTCCCTTCTACTATGGCTTTTTTGAAAATGGGACACCTACTCTCTATTCCCAGACGTCCTTCGCACACACACCTGCCGACGCCATGTCTGACGACGATCTCATACTCTCATTATCAATATTGACCGATAATCGTCGTATTGGCTTCCGTGATTGCATTATAGACCATAACCATTTTGTGAAGCGAGGTTCCCGAGCTGTACAAACCGACCTCCTCTGCCGATTGATATGTCTCGATATTTTCTATGACACTCTTTTAGCAGCGAGGGGCCTGTTTGACTGATAACTTTTACAGAATTCAATAGAAGGCTTTGGTTTATATCGATTTTCTGACCAAAAGTTTTATGATAATGTATGCAGACAAAATGTCACGAAATGTACATATTCCGCTGTGGTTCGTGGTCGCAGTAGAGCTTCCGGGAGACATCACCCTCATATCACCGTCTTAAGAATACACTATTTGCCACCTTTTCAACATCACGACAGGTCAAGCTATATCTTATACTTCGCTGAAGAAATCTACCATTGATCACAGCTTCCTTCACATCCTTTCTACCCAGCAGCCTCCAATTTGCAACAGTGACATTAAAGTGAGCAAACTTTGG
Source organism: Lentinula boryana (assembly GCA_027886635.1). NCBI lineage: Eukaryota > Fungi > Basidiomycota > Agaricomycetes > Agaricales > Omphalotaceae > Lentinula > Lentinula boryana. The sequence continues at coordinate 5,100 of MU790575.1, forward strand.
GGGATCTGTATCGTCACTTCCAGCAGTAAAATAGTCAACGTTCTCATTTCCGATGCTATACAAAGGTAAATTATTGTCACAGCGAAGGAAAATTAAGAGTCAGACAAACTTACCCATGAAGATGCGAGGTGTACATTGATCCAGAGGTGATAATAACACTGCGGGGCTCTAAGAGGACGGACATCACCGGAGTGTGATCTATGATTCGTGCTTCGCCTTCAGGCCCGGGAGAAAAAGCATCGGTAGCGTCTTGACTTTGACTTCCCGTCCTATACCTGTAATAATGGAATGCTGTGTGGGATCCCAGGGATATAGTAGCGACGACCGGATGATATGCGGGACCATCCTGGTGGGGCTGCATAAATATAATCATTCATGAAGTTCAGGGAATATCAGAATGTCAATATACCATGATTCCTTGCCCTGGCAGATACTGCTCGAGGAATATCAGTCTCGCGACAAAGCCTATACATAATGAAATGACCTCATTGACAATGATGTGATCTACAAAGGCCGTACTTAGTGGAACTTTCGCTGAGGTAGTTTTGATCTCTTACTAGGAGCTCCATGAGTGGAAGCACAGAATGCGCCAGTCGACTGTAAACGGTCTATAACATTAGGACTGTAGTTTTTGTTCTAAACCCTGCGAAATGAAATTTACGAAGAAAACCTTTCACGCACTAAACTTCTACAAATGGCGGAAGAGATTGCGACAACAAGACATTTTTTCCTGTTATTGATCCTCCTTGCGTGAACAGATTTCAGACAGGATATGATAAGGACTAGGTGAAGAACTTACCCCATATCTGCAGCCTAAGAACTTCAATCGTCAATGCCCTGCATCGTTCAAGGAGCGAAGAAATTACCTTCTATTTGCAAGACTTTTCCAACTTTGACGGGGAGTATCATTTATCTGGTACATGAGAGATAGATAGTCAGAAGTGTGTGTTAATCTTAAGCTCAAGCCCTGCACGAAATCGTACCTTACGAATGAGATAACTCTCTTCTTCTTCCTATTTTCGTTGATCTAATGAGTGATACCGCTGAATCCTAATACCATCATATCGCTGACCGTTACAAAATTTGGAACGTAGAAAACCTCGCCATCCTCATCTACAGCTTGCGCTTGAAGGTCAATGGTTGGAGTCATGTATTCAATGTGACGTGTTAAGCATCAAAAGTTCTCACGTATTCTTTGACCGAAACGGTCAGTCAGCCTCACTAACTGGACTGACTCGCCGTTGCCTGACTGCAATACACGCGATTTCTCCTGTACCAATTGACGTCGACTGGATTGCAATACAGTGCTCATAGCCAACGTTCTCTTTACGATGAGTCAAGTCACCAGTAACGCGTCCTTGCCGTCCATTTTCTAAATCTCGTTCTTCAGACCTTCCGGAGTGGCTTAGACTCGCTAACATGTAAAAGTGTACAGTGCGGTGTTTGAAACAAGATTAACATAGCGTTGCAAGGATTACTCACTACTTGCGCAAGGATTACAATCGGTCTAAACAGTGACTAATTTGAACTCTTAGGGACGATGAAGCTATTGTTATTCTGGTAAGTACAAGATGACTACATGTCTAAGAATTACGCGCTGCGCGCAGTCAAGAAGTACATTTCGATACAAGCGAAGGATTCGGTTTATTTTTGCTCGGCGGATCTGTAAGGAAGTAAGGTAAGTTTTGTGAATCGTTTATGAGGACGTCTACTTACACAGGCGTATATTCACAAGGGAAGCCGCGGCGATTGCAGTTCCCGCAAGACGGACGACTCCCGTCGCATTTCAGCTTACGGCCTAGGCGCAGGAGCTTGAGCTAACATATATGTGCACGGTGCGATGAATTCAAACTTACCACGACAAAATTGACAGGCCATTGGTGTTCGTCGCGGAGCTCTAGGTGAATCCGCCTGTTGCGTATTGCTGTTATTCTGTCCCAAGGTGGTCAGTCATATTATATTGACTGGATCCTGAAGAACAAAAAGAAAAGACAGACTTGTTGAGACGACATGAAAGCGATATCGAGTTGAGATGAAATATGTTTCGTTGGTGGGCAGGTTACTGTTTTATCCTGAGCCCTTCTGACATTTTATACACATCGGCAACCATTTCTTTATGTTCAAATCCATAAGCCTTAGGCTCAACGACCCTCAACCAGGGAAGATGACAGGAGATAAAACATTAGCTGATATGCTTCATCAAGGTAGGAAAGCCGGTTGCCTCTCATATCCAAGCGGAGACTATTCTGAACCAGTTCTGGACTATCCCCAGAAGTCCTCAAAATGACTTCTTTCAAGGTAAACCCACGAAATCCCGAACGTCGCCTACAGCTTTTTAGGCTTGGGAGGGCTTGGGATACCTTCAAACACAATTAGATCATGACTGAGATGCCCGTCTCTTTATTGAATATCTTACAGCGCTCACTCCAGAAAAGTCCATTCGCTGTCTATCGTTCTCGCTCGTTCTCGTGTAAAGTATCCATCCGATAGGGATGTAAAACGGTGACATCTTTTGCTTTAGCCAAGCACCAACGCCTCAGTCAATGAGTCTTTTCAACTCACAGAATCAACCTTTCACATAAAAATATATTGGAACCTGATACGTTGCTTTCTTCAGTCCTAGCTTGTAGAACTCATATTACTATAGTGAAGACGGACGGGAGAAGAAGAGGTACTCCTCACATACATGACGAAGAAACCACTGATTTACACTTTCGCAAAGATAGATGATGATACCGATACCGTTGCATGCCGTTCGTCCATCATCTTAATGGACTCTCTTGCTTTCGAATATATGTGGCGTTGAATCTTCTTGCGTATAAAGAAACTATTGTAATGTATTGCAAATAGAAACTCATCCAAAAATGCATATGTACAATTACATCAGACCCTGCATGTAGAAGGGTAAGGGTTACCGGATCGGCTTTCCGACACACCACTCGAAGATTGCTGTAATTAAATTGTATTACAGAAAATAAAACCTTGATTCACCGTCAAACAGGGTGAAAATTGAGGTATACAGATCAGAAGTTACGGCTCAAAAACAAGGCTGAGGTCGGAGTCTGGATTTGAGTGCCAAGCTGTCCCTTGGGCAGTACGAATGATTCGTGGTATCCAGATACACATTGAACCCAGTGAACCCGCATAAGGAGCTCAAATGGTCGCCAGCACCGGTCACCAAAGGAACACACGACGTCCCTGTCGGATCGTACTTGAGATTTGGGATTCAGAGCTTGTTCATAGCTATTCAGAACAGCATTCCGTGGACACTGGACGCCGGAGAACTTGAAATCAGTGCAATGAAAGCAGGGAGGCTTCTAGCTCTTGTAGGAGCAGCGCAGTTAAAATGAGCCATGGCTGTAGATATCACTCATTCACCAAATTGTAATACGGCGTTGGCTTCGAAGCAATCTAGCCAACGAGGACACGGAGTACGGTCAGTCGTGGTGTATTCTTAGTAACAACTTCGGCCTCCAGTTTCAGCTGAAAATCACTGATGGTACAGTACCTACGCCAAATTGAGGGTACATATGTTTGTGAGCTTTACTTGTTCAATTCTCTGGAGCTATGCACATGCAGATTTGAGGACGGAGATCACTGGCAAATAGTGCAGCCGACAAAGGCCTTTTGAGCTACACATAGCAAGCGATACATCGGATGTTCGAGTAATTCCACACCAAATTCACTACCGAATACATCCACTTACCAACGTACTAATTACAGATTATCTTGGTATAGATAGTCAGGAAAGGGTTGATTACAATCTACTACCTGGATTTGATTTGGAATGTCTATTCTGGACTCAACACTTGACGCAAACAAGGTCTATAATTACTCAATTTCCCTTGAGACTGGCTATTGTTAAAAAAAAAACAACTTGATGATGATAGAGTGCAATTGTTCGCTGTCTACAAAATAAAGATGTTTTGTCAAGACATTTTTTTTTTTGGATTCTCGTCGATTGCCCATTGTCCCTAGGGATATGGTAGGCAGTACACTACAACGATAGGTAGCTAAAGTATAGTACCATGTGCAGCTAGTCCGTATGTGAATGAATGCAACACCACAGACAGGAGAGTCCAGACAATTACCAATTCGATTTCTCAAAAACGTGATAGCGTCTCACAGATGCAAAAGCTTTTTTTCTGATTCCAGATTACGGGCGCAAACGAATATACTCTGATACAGTACGACCAAAGGATAGTTCAAGAGCCAGCAATGCAAGAAGTTGAAGTTCTGAACGCCGATTCTGGGTAGACAGGATTTATGAAGTCTCTTGGCTCGAATGGTAGCGGGTTGTTAGTTGAAATTTTAAGACGGATTTGATATACTGAGTACATACGTGCTGGTTCTTTTGAAATAAACGATATGACACGGTGTAGCTCGCAATAAAAGACGCGCCGGATCCAGCGAGATTATTATCTCGTGGAACGGTCCCCTCACATTTTGACCTGAGATAAGGTATAGATATCGTATGTTAGTCCCAGACTGCAAGTCACTTGGAATCATCAGGATGTGGGTCCATCCGTTCCCGTTTAATGGATCGATAATGGTCAACCATTCAGTTTGTGTACCGGAGACCCACTAAATTCAGCCCTGCACGCCACATATCCGTACTAGCTTCGCGGGAGAGAACCAAAAGGAATAGCCAGAAACTCACGCTAGGAAACGATTGTCGGTCGTCGCTGACTCGCCCGCAATTCACAAGACGCTCGTGAAATTCCAACTAGATGATGAACTCAGCGCCAGCTGAAACATGTGCAGTCTACAATCAAGAAAATCATATTACATTGAGCAGCTAACCGGCACATTACAAAATGAGTTTGCGATAGATACAAAAGATGACTTTGTCCATGCGCAGATTCAAGGGGTCCAAATGTGTCCCGAACAAATGGATAATATGGTAATTCTCACTGTTCGTCTTCCCCGGGAATGGTCTCCAACTACGAGGGAAAAGAAAAGATGTTAACAACACATATAGTGAACAAACCTCATGGTAACGACCCCGAACGTAGAACGAAGGAGAATTTTGATTTACCTTGTCAAGGTCATTCAAACAATCTCCAATGATCTTCACACCTTTCAACAGATCCTCCTCCTCAATCACCAGTGGGGGAGCAAACCGTATTCTGGTGTAGAAAATTAACGCATATCACCTTTGTTCAAGTAAAAAAACTTACATGTTGACATGAGTAGGTTTAGCTAAAACCCCTCGACTCTTCAACAACAGGCATAGCTGCCACGCTGTCCTTCCTTTTGTACTCTTGTTTTCATCAATTACCACAGCATTAAGCAGGCCTCTTCCTCGAACTGTTTGTACGAGGGGAGAATTGAGAGCGGATACTGATGATCGGAAGAGTTCACCCAGAGCCATCGCTCGAGATGCTAAATTTTCGTCTTGAAGGACCTTAAGTGCCGTCATGGAGACTGCGCATCCCAAAGGATTCCTAACAAAAGGGGAAGTGAGGACAGTTAAGAAAGAGCATCATCAACTTGGGAAAAAAATGCCAGTTCAAGACGGCCAGCATTGTGTATGTAGAAGGACAAAAGAAGGGAACATTCGCTTACCCGCCATATGTACTTCCATGTTCGCCAGGCCTAATGCAGAGCATGACGTCCCGGTCGGCGAGGACAGCTGATACAGGATACACTGTGGAATCGCGAGTAACGAGGCGTAATAATCAGGACAGTATCAACAGCGGAGAGTCAGCATAAGAGAGAAAAAGAAACGTACTTCCGCCTGACAAAGCCTTTCCGAGAAGCACAATGTCCGGTCTGACATTGTCGTACTCGCAATCAAGCATTTTCCCGGTACGGCATAAGCCCTGAGAGAAAATTTACATTCAAACAATATATGTGCAAGATATGTTAGACTTACCGTTTGAATCTCATCGCATATGAGAAGAACATTATGTTTCTTACAAGCGGCATGCACTTGAGTGAGGTAACCATCTTCCGGTACAACAATCCTAAAGAGGTCCAAAAAAGTATAAAATAAAAAAGGAAAGCAAAACAGGTTTAAGGAAAACTAACCCTGCTTCTCCTTGAATTGGTTCCACAAGGAACGCAGCTACATGCTTGCCATGAAGTTCGAGTGCCCGTTCCAGATCTTCCGCGACGCCATATCGAATAGTGCGCTCCTTGTTTCCGTCAATATACGTGGGTCCAACGCCTTCGAGGTAAGGCCCGAATCCTGTCCGACTCTCCGGGTCGGTGCTCATACTGATGGCAAAAAAGGATCAAATCGGTGTGTGTACACGGTCTCGACGAAAAACGATAACAAACCTAATGACACCGAGGGTTCGTCCATGGAAATTATTCTCTACAGATAGAATCATCGCTTTGTCCTCTGGGACGCCCTTCTTCGCATACGCCCATTTTCTTGCCAGTTTGAGCGAAGTCTCGACTGCTTCGGCGCCCGTGTTCATAGGAAGGACCATGTCATATCCGAACATCTCGGTGATTTGTTTGGCGAACTGTCCGAAAACGCTGTTGTAGAACGCTCTGGAGGACAATGTGAGCTTCTGACATTGTTCTATGAGAGTCGCTGCAATCCGAGGGTGACAATGACCCTATGAGACAATGTGTTAGTTATGACACGAATGTCGAGTGAAGAGTATAACATGAACTCGAAATCTTTGGGGATATTGCTAAGCCGATTCTTGAAAGCCTGGAAGGCCTTACTTGGAGCCTCTCTCCCGTAATATCGGATCAAAACGACGACGACGACGACAATGACCTCTTCGGGCAGAGTTTCATGTCAAATGACATCGTCGAGCATTGACGAAGAACGAACGAAGAGGATACTGACCTGATTTACCGCTCTGCAGTTTTGTTAGAAAAGATCGGGTATAAAGGCATTGAGACGCCACTTACGAATACGCAGAAAGCATGTCAATGTATTCTTTGCCTTCTGGGTCCCATACTCTAGAACGAATAGAACTGATATAATCACTGAGGAATCGAGTGGCAAAAAGCACTCACTTGGCTCCCTGTGCACGCTCGAATACAACTGGCAGTGGGTGGTAACTAAAGGCAAAAATGGCTCACATCAGCAGACGTATAAAAAGGCAACGGCCAAGATACAGATGATATCCTTTGCTTCCTTCTTTTAAACACTCACTTATGAGCACCATATTGGTGTTCCATTTGTATGACCTCTGAGCTCGTATATGTGGCGCTCGATTTGACGGCGGTGCCACTTTTGCCATTGGTACCCTTTAAGCTAGCGACGTTCACAGAAGATGCAAGTCCGTTAGATGGAGAAGTTATTACAGAAGGAGCCATTGTTGTAGTCAAAGTTGAGGAGTATCTTCAATTTGTGGGTCAACTGGTTGATGATGGTGGTACACAACAAAGAAGTCAAAACTGACAAGGCCTTTCCGCTTCACCCGTCTGAATCAAGCTCCGCCCGATGACGAAACCGAACAGATACGCAAAATTGAGGTCGTTTGCGGTACATGCATTGCTCGCCCGGGCAAAGCGGGTCTTAGCAGATGATTTTAGGTAGAAGAGGACCATAGTAGATATGATGAAAGTTTGTTTTGCGAGCATCGTGATTCGTGAATTCGAAAAACTCTCATCTTAGCGCCTGATTTATGGCCAACTGATTTTATCTTGCATGCATAACCCGTGTTTCGATTGCCAGATGAACCAATTAGATCGTAATGTTTTCGTTGGGTTTTAATGATTTCTGGCGATGGCACTAGTGTAAAGGGTCAATCATTCACAATGCCACCAATGATTATTGTAACTATAATACATTTTTGTATGTAACAGTAAGTATAGGCAGTACATGCAATAAACTGTATTCCTAGAAACGAGTGTGTCTGTACGAATCTCAGATAGAACGGGCCACGGATTGTACACCATTCCACTGCGATTTTGAGAAGCGCATGGCGACCAGTTCAAGGAAATGAGCCTCGGCAACGACAAGAAGGGGTTGCCGCTTAATAAGCGCAAAGAACTTCAGAATTTTACTAGAGCTCTGCGGAACTCTGCATGAGACAGTGAACCTGACATCCGCAGAAGGCCAATGATCGTAGCATCTATTGCATCGAGCACGGTAGATGCCAAGCCCGTGTACAGTATTTGAGGAGTATGGCTCACTCATTAAAGGGGTTGCGGCGTACACAAGAGCAAGAGCATTGATAGAGAAACTGGTGTCACTTACTAAACGACCCCCGCGAGTTAACGATAATGGTCTTTTGATTTTTGAAGGCTAGCAGTCACAGTACGTATATCTTTGCCGTCCAAGTTTAAGGGCAAAGGTTACATGAAGGTTACGATACCCGTGGCCTCGCGCCTTATTACTCGTCTAATAGTGGTCAATGAAGAGTTAAAGGAGATAAAATGAAAACCCCTTGGCCTCCAAGTATTCAGCACTGAATAGACGACTGGAAAATATAACCCCGATATCGATTCTATCAATATACTTCGAAGAAAGGGATCGGATAGGGTCCAGTAATTGACCTATACCTTAGCGGTTCGCGCAAGCTTGAAAGTAGAGAGCATTTCCATTTGCACTCGTAGACGTCCCGTCTAGAACGAGTACACCAATGAGCACTCCGCCGTTCTTGAAAACTTCTCACTAAAAGTTCCGGAGGCGCACAAATCGTTGCCCCCGTCATTTTGAATTCCCAGAGGAGAGAAGTTATCAACCGGATCTATACTGAGCGTGAAACCACCGAGGTTGAAGATAGGTCTGGCAGCGGTAGCAGTGCGAATGAATGTGTATACACTAAAACCGTGACCGGGGGATCAAAGGCTCCGCGAACGCATTTGTCATCTGTGACTTCTGCCAACTGAGTAACGATATTTTTACATGCTGCGAAGCTTTGTCGCTCATCAGTATTTCAGAGATTTTACCGTTGTCGAACAAATTCAGAGATGGGATCTAATAGAGGTGCAGAAGACAACAGGATATACGCCAAGAAGATTGCACGCGTGGATGTGTTTTCCTTTTTCTATTCGTGCTTCTCAAAGCCTCCGGACCCCAGGAGTTTGAAATGCTCTCCAGCTCTCACCTAAGCCTTACATCGCCTTATCATGTTGGCAACAGGTTCAGGCTTGTGTTTTCCCAATCTTGGTCTTGGTGTTCATCAGGATTCGGTACACTGGTGTTCCGTGTTAATTCCCAGGTATGTTCAGCGCAATGAGCCCTAGTATCATGGAACATCGCGCAACATCGCACAACTTCTCTGCCCCAAAGCCAGTGCGCCCTCTTCCATTAACTTTTGGGAGATGTTGATCTGTGTATACTAGTGATAGCTGTCGGCCCAGTAAGTAAATTCTACATTCCTTTGATTTAAATTGACATATGAAGAGCAATCTTGCCGGCTTGAATCTTGAGTCTTGAGACAGGGTCACAACCTGCGTATCAGCGCAATGAGATGAGATCAAAGAACTCAGTAGTCCGTTGTGCAAAGTTCCATTTACTGCTTTTGGGAAGGTTTCGACCCCATGGAACTTGCACTGATATAAGCGGATAACTCTGCCTCAGTAAGTATCAATATTCGCCGATTCCACTACCTACATCACAATCCAGATTTTGGAATAACAATACCGTGCTTCAACTTGGTACAGTATATCAACTTGTGTTGCCGGTGATATGGGCGAAGATATTCGAGGTCTCCAGGAATGCAGTCAGATAGCAGATATAGGTGAAACGTTGCATTAGTGGACCGAGACCAAGTTGACTATCTTACGAGCGCTAGCAAATGCCTGGATGTGAAGGAAGACTTCGAATGCTTTCGAAGGCGCTGAGTCTAGGTTGATAAATCGAGCCTTCAAATGGCTTTGACTGGCGCTGGTAGATCCCCATAATATCTACCCAGTACTGCCGCCGCTCAGACACGTCATCCGTCGCACTCAGGACGAAATTGTTAATGATTTCCTCACACAGGAGACATTGAAAGGCGGCGATCAAGCAGTAAAATGAGAAAGACATGTCGAACATAAATCTGAGTGTTATTTTAGCATGAAGGTAACCTGAAAAGGCTGGTCCGAGTCTTGAATAAACCGACTCTTACTCTCGCACAAAAGACACCGAATACTCAGACATAGAACAATCTAGCCAGATGGATCTGCATTATAAACATATTATTTGATCAATGATATGAGATACATTTCGCTACAGTTCCCTACTTACTACAACGAGTTGACCAGAGTTGACCAGAAGCTCGTCTGATGATCAACCCACCACTGAGGATCGTAGGCAGAGTTCATTAACGATCCCTCGACTTTGGCGGTTTTTGGAGTTTCACTTTTAACAAGCCTTTTTTACCTTGAACCGAACACAATTTGAACAGTCTTGTAATTGCCTCAAGTTTTGTCCTGAAGTAGGGAAGCATTGCTAATAGTGGAGACTCATTGTTCCATGGTGACAGAATGACTGATATCTAGCTCGTCAGAGAAATTTTGCCAATGCCACCACTGCTGCTGTTTCCCCAATGACTATCTTAGCCCCTGTAACCCCAGAGCCTGCACCAAACAAAGCGAAACAAGATTCTCCACCTATCGTGGTGCCTTTCACATCTTGATCTTCAAACCAGGCCAAACGCATGTTGAGTTGGATGGGACTGCATCTGACAATGCCTTTGGCCGGAAACCAGTGTGTCTTCTTCTTCAAAAGGTAAAGCAGGTATGGGAGATAGCGGAGCAGCTGCTAAGGAAGGATAAATATTAGCATTTTTTTTGGGAGACAGTCGTTGATTTATGTTGGTCTGCTCACCATATTTTCGTTTACTTCATTGTTGTATACGTAGTAGAACGGACAAGCGACCTCCTCGAGACCGTGAAAGCTAGGCTTTGTATGAATCTCTAGCTGGCTCGCAACCGAGACGAGACGGAATAAAAGGGCTTGTGAGGATCCTGTTAAAATTCGACACAACTTGTATTCCCATTCCTCCAGATCTGTCAGGAATCACTTTGCCGTTGCATTTTGGTATCTGGCCGACTCATTTTGCGAAGAGGCTCCTGCCTTATTTGCAGAGCTCGCCGTCTCTGAATATTGATGACTTGCACCTGCGAGCTTGATCGAATACTTAAAGAAAGGCGGACGAAGGGATCTTCTGCCCGGGTCTCGACCAATTCCTCTGGAAGCTTTGCTTTCTGACTGCGGTTGGTTGTGTGCAATAACATAAGACCACTCAAAAGAAAGGTTCCGGGAGGTACTCCAGCCATTGAGCGACTGCTGTTTGTCATCCTTCCGTTACATAGTTATCTTCTGTTGGACGATATAGTATATCCGGAAGTATTAATACGAGTCCGACATCTGCGCGCCGCAGTATCGCGTGCGTTACGTCGTGCGAGAGAGCCTGGCCAACAATAAAAATAACGCCCAAGAGGGTAGATGTTCAGTAGATGCAGAGCCAAAATTAGGTGCCACCAAAAAGGTCTGTAGCCCGTACTGGACTGATTTCTTAACTCTTGTTAGTTCGTGCTTCCAAGCGCTGCGGATTGTCCAAAATTCAGAGGAACAGGAAAAGTCGGGCGTAAAACGGTGGCGCAAACAAACCGACGGCGCCCGCACTGCGAAATTAGCGCCCGTCGGAGTTCTAAAACCAATCCACTGCTCCGCAGCAGCAGTATTATCCTTCTTAATCCATAGTCATCATCACACAAACGAGTGAGTACCTATCCCTCATCTTTTCGTCGCTTCATTTGTGCTCAGTTTCCATTACTGTGCAGAACAAAGCTTTATGAAATTCTCTACTTTCTCCTTCATCATCGCTGGTGCTGGCCTCCGTACGTGCCTTTCTGATTTTTGCGATGAAGAAACAGCAGGCTGATTTTCTAAAATTTCATTACAGTCCAGACAAATGCAAGCCCTCTGCGTGTTATCTTCGTGAGCCACGAGGCCTCTGTGGGCCCTCAGGCCGGTTCTAATAACGACACCGTGGCGCAAATTCAAGTTCATCCTCTCAAGCCCCACCCTTCACAAACCTTGACCACGGAAGAGGGTAGCTCTCGACATGGCTGCGCAGGGTCTCGTTCGTTGTCGGTTTCCAATGCACTTCGTCAAGTTCTTGGTTTGCCTTTGATCGAGACCAACTTTGTGCATCCACACCGTGGAGGCGGCAAGATCGAAGGCGCAGTTCGCTTTTTGCCTTTTGCGTTCGGTGGTCCGGTTTTGGAGCACGATGATGACGATAACGAAAACGTCGGAGCTCGAGTTTATCACAAGCATCATTCTCATCATCAGGATGAGGAACTCAACACAGAAGTAGAAGGAGGAGAAGGAGAAGGCCGTGTTCATCACAGCCACCATCACCATCATCATCATGACCAGCCCACGTCGATGGAAGAGGGAAAGGGCGAGGAAGGCCCTCTTCACCACCACCATAGTCATCACAAATTCCATGGTAAGGGTGCCCGCATCCACCACAGGAGCTCTTTCATGAGACGTCTCCATTTCGCTATCATGACTCTCGGTCCATGGGAAGGTCGTGCTGTTGCCTTTGTTCTCGGTAAGTCTATAACATGGCCGACTTCATCGCTTCGTCTCAACTAAACGCTTTTTTTCACTCACAGGCTGTGGTCTTGGTGTCCTTCTCAGGATGCTGTGGGTCCTCACAGTTGTCACCTATCGAACCATCAGAGGCGACAGTAGCACCCAACAGACCTCATATATTGCCATTCCCAATCAATACGACGCCGAGGAGGTTTTCGTCCCTCCTCCGATCTATGTTTTTGATGAGAAGATTCCTGGTCAAGAGGAGCCCTCTCCGTCGTCTTAGAAATACCAACTGATCTTGATAATCAGTCTCCACGCACCTTCCTTTTCATCTAGTTTTTCTTCCCTGACTCGGCTTAGATAGTAAATTTCTTCGTTTATCGACCTGGATTCAGATCTTTAGTCCATAACGGGATCGATAAGGACTCTTTGCGTACACCTTACGTTGTGTTTTTCTGTGTATGATCATTCAAATTTTCTAATATTTAGTTACATATTTTCTTGAATGAGAAATTCAAGTTATGGAATATCTCGCTTTGACGCATCCTCCTGGCGGTGTTGATGCCCTGTCTGCTGTTGTTATACGAAGGCGTATGCCAACATGAGCTAATATATACCCCACGTTTTGTCTCGGTGCTAGTAAACGTTCAGACGAGTTGACAGTGCCGATTTTGCCTCTACCACACTACGCATTTGACATCTATGTACGATTGGTCCGACATCATTTCTGTTCCACATAAATACAACTTCATTTGGAGTGGACTTTATTGCGGTACACTTCATTTCGTAGTATGTCCCGCATGACCCGTGTAGTCTGCTTTTCAATAGTCTGAGTCGTTACAGTACGTTTCTAGGTCTGTAGGTATTGTGATCTGCAGAATGAAAAAATGAGGCCTACCATATGGCATCTCAAGACAAGCTTGCTTGCTTCAATTACAGATAACATGGACACCAATGATCGATTCCAAGAAAAATATACATAGAAATGCGTATCCGACAGGGGTATCGACATGGATGCTCGAGTTACGAAACTTGGACGGAAGATCAAATTGCATATCCGATAGCTAGAATGTGCTGTGCACCTTCACTTCATCGCTCCCAAGCCCAGCTTCGTATGTTTGATTACAGCCGTGAGGGGATTTTGTAATCCACCGCTCCGCCCAATGGGATCACCGTCTGACCATCCCATTGATGCCAACATCTTGAATCCAATGTTCGTCTCGTTAATTTTTGGAGCAGCCTAAATGTCGGAAATCAATTAGGCGTATTGAGCAAGGAAGCTTCACTTACCTTGCCAACTTCATCACCCTCCCTATGTTTTGGCATGGATTTGTTGACTTTACTTCGCTCAGCGTACTTTTGCCACATATCCGACCCTCCTACAAACTCCGCGTCGTTGACAAACCCTCCACTCCTCCTCACAATCTTCGCAACTTTCTTGTTATCAACCTTGAGTCCGGTCTTGGTCGTCTTGATCAACGTCGTATACCTCGCATCTCCATGTCCCTTACTCTGACTCTTCAGGTTGAACACGCTGGCCAGTTCATGTATATTCTTCCGAGTCTGCTTATTTGCCGGTGGCAGCGACATCATGCTCGGTCCCCCGATTTCATCAATGAATCGTCGGATCTGCTGCACGAGTGTGGTCATGTCGATGACTCGGTTTGGAAGAACGGTGATGGTTGGATCGAGTTTGGCCGCTGCGAGCATGGCCTTCCGACCTTTCTTGCCACCTTTCTTTTTGGTGAGAGGGTCAGCTGCGGCGGCAAGTTTGGCGAGTTCGCGCTCTTGTTTGCGAATAGCCTTTTTGACTCGGTCTTTTTGCCAACGTTCGGCAAGCTCAGGTGGAAGGTCTTTGTCCTTGTCTTTGGCTTTTCCTGATAACTAGATCAGATGTTTGCGTGGCGGAGAGGGATGATAGATACACACGCGCGGGCTTCCACATATCCTCCTCCTCAAAGTCACCATTATAGATAGCCTGAAAGACTTTTTTCTGAGTCTTCTTGTCCAGCCCGACAGGGATGTCTTCGTCTTGGTCGAGTATATCCTGGTATGTGAGTAAGTAAACCAAAACTAACACAATACACCCGATAGGCGCAGACCTGTATATGAGCAATGAAATCTTCATCCCTCTCCGCCCATGTGCGATTTTGATCCCAGTCATCTTCGTCATCAGAATCAAACTCATCATCCATGTCCAAATACGTCCTCTCTTTCCCCTTGGCTTTCGCGCCGCCGTCCTGGTTTAACGCTCTCTTTCGAAGGCGCTCCAGTCGGGCTTGGAAGCTCGACTTGGGACTTTGATCTTCGTCATCATCAGAGGCTACATCTTCGTCAACTTCATCTTCAACTTCATCTTCATCGTCTTCATCTTCATCTTCATCATCTTCATCATCATCATCTTCATCTTCACCCTCTTCGTCACCGTCCTCGTCATCCCCAATTTCGACCTCGCTCTCGTGTCTTGATTCTGCAATCAAATTTCTCTCCTCAATATCCAATATTCGTTGGACTTCATCTTCCTCCTCCTCATTTTCATCTTCATCATCCTGGTCCTGTTCCTGATTATCATGAGCCTCGATGAGGTGAGATTGCACGTCCTCATGAGCTTGGACTTGCGACTCCTCATGCTCCAGGAACGTCACCTGTTCACTGTTGACCACTTGAGACTGAACATCCTTGGAAACTTGTACCAGGGACTCCAACTGCACATCCTGTGGCACCTGCGTCTGTACCTGCCCAACCCCGTGAACATGGAGCTCTTGTGTTTGCACCTGCAGATCGTCGTGCACCTCGTCGTCATAAGTAGAGCCCGCGGAGCTGTCTCTTCTTTCCGCATCTTCCGCATCTTCCTCTTTCACCCTCCTCTCAACTTCCAAATCATACATCGTAACATGTCTGCTCCCGTTCGGACCCATCCCTTCGACAAACTGTTTCATTGTATCTAAATCAATCTCCAGCTCAGGATCGACTTGCATTCCTTCCGCAGCGCCGGGTGATGTAGTGAAAAGAGAGCTTGAAATCGGTGTAGTTGTTTTTTGTTCACTTCCTCCTCCACCTCCTTCACGCTCTCTTTCGACGCTTTCCTCGACTCTCTTGTGAAGTGATTGTTCGTTCACTAATCCTTCTTCTTCACCAGGCCGGTTTTGAACGCGAGCTTGCGCACTAGCTAAGACATTTAACAGTCCAGTTGTGTCTACTTTGGAAGGCGATAGCAGCATGTCATAATCTTCATCATAGCCCTGATAGGCGTAGGAGGGATCCCAAGCCGGGTGAGGATAGCCTGTGGTATGTGTATTGGTGCTCGCTGAATACGGATGCCCACTGGAATAAGATTTCGGGTTGACAGACGAAGAATTCATGTTCGCGTAGGGATTCCAACTCCATTGGCCATGTTGTGGTCTCCAGTTCGTCAACTGCGCTTCGGACACACTCGCACCCCGAGAAGCGAACGAGGAAGACAGAGAATATGAAGAAGATCCTCCGCGCGGACCCTGCTTGGCTGCCCATTTACCTCGTTGTCGATATTTGATTTTAGCAGGTGTTTGCCGGTGGTAGGTGAAGACGGGTGGTTTGATGTTATTATTCGAGACTCTATTGCCACCTTCACTTCCACCTTCACGATTTGGATTGAAATCAGAAGAGCGGGAGGGACCGGCAGAAGATAGTCCTAAGGAGGAAAAAGCGATGGAATCTACTGTCGGTGCTGGTCCGACAGCAGGAACAGCCATCCCAATGGGTAATCCTGTCAAAATGGAGGTTGTGCTGACTTCTGATGGGCCATCACTGCGCCATGGGATAGGCGTGGGAGCTGTGGACCTCCCTTGACGAGGATGGGGAGCGACGTAGACGACAATATCATCGCCGTCGTCGAGTGCGTCAGATGTTGAAGATGCACCCAGCTCAAGACCAAGTATTCGGTCAGTGATTGGAATCTGGTTCAGGTCTGGAGTGCACCTAGAGGGATCCACGTCGATGAAAAAGGTAGGAATTACTTGTTGCGCCAATTTGCTAGTCTGAGGCTTTTGTGGCTGTCCTATATCATCATCTTGAATGGCGATAGATTTGGTGATTAAAGAGACTTGAGGATCTGCATCCGCATCTCGGGTCGAGACGGATGAAAATTCTGCATTGTGAGGGAAGTCATTGGGCTCATCCATGGCTGTATTAGAGGAATCTGCGTTGTAGACGAGGCTTGAATCTCCTGGGAAAGGTGAGCCTGCTTTCTCAGAAAAGCGCTCGTCGACTTCGCCTACTTGTTCCGCGATGATTCTTTCGTCCCTGGCAGCGTCAGAATCAAGGCCCATCATCTGCTGGAATTTGCCCACGTCGTTAAAGTCGATTTCCTCCAAGCCTTCTGAATTGTCGTACAAGTCTTCGACTTTGGTCGGCTTGAGAGCTCCACTGAACACCCGTGCGACGCGGTCTGCAGTAGGTATATGGCTCTTTTCTTCATCTCCTAGAAGTTATTCGCAGTGAATCAACGGGTTTGTATCAAGAGAAACGGATAACCTACCGGCGTCCTCTACGATGGGCTGAATGAGCTCCTCTTCAGCCTGGAAGAGGAATCTGTTTTCTGTGGCCGGAACAAAGACGACAGGCCGGAGTAGTGGTCTTAATGACACTGAAAGCGGTGCATATGAGCTATTTGATCCTCTAGGATTTGAATCGTTCCTTGGACTGTCGTAACCACCACGACCACGACCACGGCCTCGACCTCGACCTCGGCTTCTGCGATTTCCTGGAGAGTCATATATCAATTGAGAAGAGTAAGTAGAGCCCAAGCCTCCTCCTCGACCCCTGCCCCGATCTTGAGGTGTGGAAGGGGCACTGTAATAACGATTTGTGTCGTAGTTGTCTAAGAGTCCATATGAGACGAGTTGATGATATGTACTTGGAAGCGAGAGGATCACCATTGTATGTCTGCAAGAGAAAGTCCGTATCTATTGAAGGGTTATATCCAATATATCCTCCTCGTCCTCCAGCTCCACCTCGTCCACCTCTGGCTCTCCCTCTGTATCCTTGACCGCGAAAACTACTTCCTGCAATTGAGCCGCCACGGAAAGGTTTACCTCGAGAGGACTCGTTGTTCTTGGAGCCCTTTCCTCTAGCCATATGCCAATGATGTGGCAGGAGTTGAGTAGAGACAAGACCAACTGAGGGTTTTGATCATGAAATCCTCCCAATTCTCACAGCCGTAACGATATCTTATCTAATTATCTGATAAGCGCTGAAGCAATAAGATTATTACAATGTCTACTACTATGCACCAAAAAGAATTCATATCTCTCCCTCCACGGCCCAAGCCATACGCTTCCGCAGAGGATGCTTTGCCTTGGTACTCTGTTGGTCCAGGAATCTGGGAATATCCTCTCAACTCCGGTAGCTCTTCCGTGAGCGAAAGAGTAGTGATACAGTGGTGCGAACCCAATACAAAATGGCCCATTGACGACTCTGTCATTACGCACGAGTATATTGAGGAAGTGGTCTTCCTCGAAGGCGGACTGAAGGATCTGACTTTGCAGCAGGAATGGGGACCAGGAGCGTATGCATATCGGTTACCAGGTATGAAGCATGGGCCGTATGAGGCCAGCGAGAAAGGGTGTTTGGAGTTTGTGAGGTGTGTTGGCGTGAGGATGGAAGCAAAGGACGATGTGAATAGTTGATAACAAGTCTGAAGCATGCTACTTCATCTTATCCATCAATTTTGGAATGAAAAACGATACATAGAGCATTGTATGAACCGCGAATGGCCGCACGGCCGTAATTTCGCCGAGCCCCTAAAGGCTGACAAATTGATTCGGCTTGATGGCCAGTTTTTCGCCGAATTGATTTGTCAGCCTGGTTCAAAGTCGCACTGCGAAAGTGCGGAATCTCTTTCGGGCGGCCATTCGCGATTTAACTCAATGCTTTATGTATCGCTTGTCATTCCAAATCGATTTCATTGGCTTCGAGACAAACTGGAGAACATTGTCAGCAAATTATGGGATGGTAGGGGACACCATCTTTGCCTTTGAAATAGCGAGTAACGTACTGACCTCGTCATAGTCACCTTTGGACGATTCATTTTCGTGAAAGATTTGGGAAGACGAGACGCGACAGTAGAAGTTGCCACGATGAAATTTATTCGTCAACATACATCAATACCTGTTCCCAAAGCTCTCGGCGTGTTACGGTATCGAGGAAAGCAGCATATCTTTATGACTCGACTCGCAGGGAAAGAAATAGACGATCGTCAATGGAAGGTTTATTCTCAGGATACTAAAGATGCTATACTCTCTCAGCTGCGATCCTTTATCACCCAACTACGTCAAATAGGACCTCCTCCTCAATCTCCACCTTTCATCTGCAACATCCTCGGAGGCCCAATAATGGACCACAGACTATGTGTAGACCATCCCTACGGTCCTTATCGTGATGAGGAGCAGATGAATCTGCAGATTCGACAAGGATTGACCGTCGACCGCTTTGCAGAGATTGGCAAACTTCCAAAGGAGGTGACTGAGCTTATCAGACAGTCTCATGACCTCCGACATCCTATTGTGTTCACGCACAACGATATAGCGATGAGGAACATTATGATTGACGGAGATCGTGTCACTGGACTGATTGACTGGGAGTGTGCAGGATGGTTGCCTGCTCACTGGGAATATGTCAAGGCAAATTGGACGGAGTTTTATGTCAAAGAGTGGGTTAGGGACTTGAGGACATTCATACCTCCATTTGACATGGAAAATGAAGCGGACAGAGCAATTGGGTGGTCTCGATCCTGGATGGCAAGTTTGGATATTCCTTTCGATCCGTCGTGGGACTTTTCCTGGGAAAGTTGGAAAGCACAAAATCCCTGACTGATAAATGAGTTGTATATTTGTTTTGTTTTTGTTTGTGGGACACTATGCAACTAGTACAAAGCATCAATCTTTTGGAAGTAACTCCTCCCAACTTCTGAGTATACAACAGCACACTTGAGGTAATTCTTTTATTATGCACCCTAGAACATAGCTATTAACCTAGCATAACCCGTTCAGGTTATATTCTATCATGCCCATTCGCGTAGGAATCGCTTTGTACTACGTTACAGGACGATATGGCGCACCCTCTTATTTTCACTGGGTCTTAGTAGCTTCGGCTGCAAACACCTGGGCAGCCCAACCAATCTTATGCCTCGAGCTAAAAAGGAATTTCATGACCGATTCATATGTTCAGTCTATCGGGTACATCACCGTCCTTCATTCGAATGCCTTCCGAGGCGTTGTCCATCTGTTCACCACCAGCAGCTTAACCTTGGACACATTCCAAATGTTGGTCATTAATAATTTCCCCGCTAGCGACTCTGGTTGGCGATTTCCGGGAGCCTATGGTCCTCAAGGATGGACTTGCGCCACATGGATTCTACAGATCCTCTGGCGTATGCGTGAAGACGGGACGTGGATCTCTGATCGCAACTTTGAGCATAGCTATACGCGTGTTCTAAACCTTGGCTGTGAGTTGATGGACCAGACGAGGAACGTTGAATATCAGGGTGGAGTTCGTGTGATCAATTTCTGAGCAGGTCATTAGGCTCACATACATATCTTGTGGTGATGCGTTTGCGAATTGTACGATCATTTGTATACTTACTAGGACATTCGTAAGTAGCATTAACAGGTTTCCATCAAAATAACTCGCAAAGGTGTATCGGTGTTGCTACACAAAGTATGGAAGCCTCCCGCGTAAATGATGAACTGGAATGTCGGGCAGATTTCATTTTTATTCTGCCGAAGCAAATAACTATGATACTCGACATGTACATTGTTCTTGCGCTGGTTATAGAACTCGTATTCAGACCGCACTTGAAAGCCGAGAACAGGAACCGTTGAAGCGTCCTATCATAGTTTCATATGAATACCTGTAAGAAGTGCAAGGTTGTCACGGACCGTTCAGACATTAGAACTTGAAAATTCCTGTGTCGAATCGACTTCCTTTGCCTGTCCTAAGAATGCTCTACCGTGGGTCCATCGCTTTCCTTGCCTTGTAAGGAATTGCTCGAGATCATCTCCACTTTCACTGATTATAAGGCACCAGCGCTGCCTTCCATGTAGACGGTTCGATCCTGAGAGAAGCAAAAGACCGACGATGGAAGCTGGTGTTATTTCCCGCGCAGTACCTACGCCACGGCTACTAGCTTGGCGAAAGCGCCCGCAAACTGTATCAGGGGACAAGGCCCACTATCATTTTATCTGTCAGAGCCTGGAATCAACTTGATAGTTCGCGCATCATTTTTGCAAGGAGGCAGACCCGATGATTCTCAATTGCTAGAGACCTTTGGTCTGATGCTCATTAGAGGTGCACAAACTCTTGGATTTTATGTCAAGGTTCTCATGGTCGTCATGTGTGAAGTGGCATCAGACATATCAGACTCAAAACGTGCAAGCCTGTCGCGCAAATAGCCAGCTGAAGACTATCGAGAAGCAGATAATACAAATAACCTATAGATGTTACTCAAGCACATTGTTTTCCTCAACTTGCTGCCCAAGATCAGGTCAATCGTTTACAATAATCTGGGTTTCCAACTGGATTGAGAGCCCAGTTGGGAAAGTCTATGACACGACCACCAGCTCCCCCAACCTGTGGAGATTGTCATAAATTAACAAGTGTCAGACTCAGAGCCGATGACTAAAGGTATACTCACAGCGAATCTGATCATTAGGACCATGAGTAGGTATAAGTAGTTAGTGTCCGAACAGACAAAAGATTGAACTTCAAAATGTACTCACGAGTACACAAAGACCATGACCTCAGTACCTAGTGTTAGCCAACGTCAGCTACGATCTCCGATTCCAGCGCAAAGAACTCACCTCCGTCAAGAGCAGCAGAGAGTCTATAAGACCATAACCGTTTATTTATGGAGAAATATAGCAAAACAATTGAATCAAGACGCACAGGAAGTTGTATTTCCGGAACCACCTAGGATGATACTTTCTGATGAAGAACTGGCTGAAAATACAAAGCAGGAAAGTATTAAAGACAGAGGAATTGATACCGCCTATGTGCCAACCACAAATTGATATTGAGTATTGATCTATCGCTGAAGCATGAGTAAGAATACTTGCCTGCAAGGTATCCGATTTCGACAGTTATCATAGGAGTGATGACAGAATCAAAATGCGCTTTGGGCCATTTCCGATGAAGAAGCCAGAACGGAATGGGGACAGCCAGTCCGATCAGGATCGACATTGGTACGATCTGCAATAAGAAGGGCTCGTCAGCGGAAGGAAATCTAGGAGTTCGAAAATAAAGCTCACTCCATAACGACCAGAGGGCGAGTACAGTTGTTTAGCGAGAGCACCCCATGAGATCCTGAATTGGCAACCAAGATATTAAGACTCTAGCGAGCGCAGTCTCACGATAATCTCACGCACGCATCACTGAAAGGTCAATATGAGCATGTTTACTCGAAGGCATAACATAAAAGTAGGTGTACGCACCTGTTAAAGCTTTGGATAGCTGCCCCCGACCAGACATTGGTTCCTTGGACGCTCAGAAGGATTTCGCGGTTGCTCGCAATAACAATCTTCATAATCAGGTAGTTCAGAAGAGCTGCGTGCGTAATCAATAGACCGTAAGCGACATCACATTTCAGCAGCAACTCGAGCAAATCCTTACCGCCAATGACAGCACCAAGGCATTGCCTAAGAGAACAATTGAGGGATAGATGGTCAACCTTGGTCCAGCACCAGAAGCCAGACGTACATTGTAAAGGTGACGCGCGGGGGGAGCTTCGTATATTGGCCTGTGAGATTGAAATTTCAGTAAACGGACACGTACATAAAATTCTAAGATAGAAACCAACCCATTTTCAAATCACGAGTCATAGAGCGGCCTTGTTCTGTTGAATTGTACGCGTAGAGCGTGAAGTACATGTTTGCCTGAATCAGGCATGAAATTCGCTCTGAGAGGATTTAGAATTCAGAACACGGTGACGAACACGAGGTTTTCCGGGAACGAGAGCCGCGCCGAGCATCTACCGCGATTGGATCAGATTGGTATATCTTTCCGAAAGACAAGGGCCATACTCGAGCTATATCCTCTGTACCAGGGACGAAACTAAGAACACAAAAGAATTGGAAGTCATCTGAGCAATTCACATCGGGAATGCATGCGCACCATAAGATAGCATACAAAGCAGAGATAATAGGCAAAAAGAATGCAGCGAAACCAACAGCTTTTTATACATTGTTGTTGTAGTGAGTTTTGGTATTATCCTCGAGCTAAATGACATACAGACGAAGAATGCCCACCTAGACAATATCGGTATCGGTGTCAATAACGAGTTGTGCATTGTTATGCAACGAACTTACCAAGGCAGCTCGGAGTCCCCAGTGTAATTGGTGGCCATTGCGATTGCCATAGATGCAACGAACATGGCCGTGTACCACCAGAAAGGCACCTCTTTGTAAACCTGCAAGGTTGACCCATAAGAGGTGTTTGCTTGAAGACTCCGAATAGTCACGCAGATCGCACCTTCATCTTCTCATAGTGCGCTGAATGAAACGGATATCAACTTCTGATTGAAGTAAAGAATGATAAGAACAGCTCCTGACCATCTTCAACAGTACCAGCCTAAAAAGAAAAGTTTCCATCACGGGTCAATAATAATTATGCTCATCAAGGTTTACATACCCTAGCAGCTAACAGTGCGCTCCACAGCTCTTGACCGTGCCAAATGATAATATGGGTGACTAGGGGATTGGGAATACACGGTGATCACCTACTCATCGAGAGTGATAACTAGTTTAACGTACTGGTAGCCCCAAATGATAAACTTGCACCAATTTTTGTCACTGTCTGGGTAGCGCTGTACCAGGGTAACCCGACAACGGCGAGTTTGCCCTCGTTCAGAGTAAAATCGCTGTTTAGAATCAGTGTCTGGTCGTATTCTGTACCATTTTCGAAGAATAGTAGCTGTTCAACAAGGGCGAGTTTCAAATTAGAAAAGGCAAGGAGAGAGGATAATTGAGAGAGATACCTGGGATAAGAACGGGAAGTTTTGGGCACTACAACAGAAAAGACCCAGTGGTCAATATATCACAATGAAGGCACTCGAGGCGGACCAGGCGTACTTCCAGACATTGTTTGCATACACTGCACAAAAGGAGATACTACCAAAAGGTTGATCTTCCGCTCTGGTGATCCTGAGGAAGGATAGGCTCACATGCAAATCAGCACACCAGCATAGAGAGAAAGCTGGGTCTGGATAGGCTGGAACAATGCACCATAGGCCGAGCCTCCGCTCCCAACGTAGTTCCAATCTTGCATGAGAAGATAGTCAGATGAGTACGGAGCAGGATCATTTACGAGGTACGAACCAAAGCAGAGTGAGAAAAGCCCAAGACCTAGAGCATAGATAAGACAACCAATCCGTTTTCAGCTTATCGCTCAATTCATACGTACCTTCATTACCAGATGCGCCTCCGAATATACGTGTGACCCATGCACTATTCTTTCGTGCCAGACAAAAAATAGAAAGTCCTGTGAGCATTGGAGCAAAGTACCTTTTAATCACAATCGAGCACAAATCACAATGTCAGAATGGTCAGTCGAAAACTTAGCTTGTTAAAAAGGTTCAGAGATCTACGCACTCTGGGATCCATTGCCAAAAGACTAAGATGCATTCATCACGAGCAGCTAAAAACGGTAGAAGAAGGTGAACTCACAAATGATAATGAACAAAGTCCAGAAAAACTTGACCCGCTTCTTCTGTAATGTATTATCGTGACCTCGGTGCAAGACATCGAACATCTGGATTGTAGGAATCAGGTTTGGGAACACCATGCTTGTGGGGTAGACCAAGAATCCGCGCATCATTCCTGAATACTGTGTTAGTATTGAAATGACTAAGAGTAGAAAGTCGATGCACCTCCCAGCCCATAGCCTAAGAGCTGGCTGCCGAGCAGCGTAAATATTGCGACGGCCGGATTCATTGTCGTATTATAGAACAAATCATCAGCAGCGAAGATATTGATTGCTAAAGCACCGTGAGTAGCAGCTGCAGACATGAT
Organism: Lentinula boryana; assembly: GCA_027886635.1. Lineage (NCBI taxonomy): Eukaryota > Fungi > Basidiomycota > Agaricomycetes > Agaricales > Omphalotaceae > Lentinula > Lentinula boryana. The sequence goes on from MU790575.1 coordinate 29,598, forward strand.
GACAATCCCGACGTGTTCCTTGATATTGAATCTTCCAGGGTTGATGAACCTCCAAAAAGCATTGTTACGCGTGGGTAGTCGGGGGTTCAGTGGTCCTGGTAAAAGTTCCTCCATAATTTTACCAAGGATGAACGCAGCGGTTTGGAGGAAAAGTTGGCTGACGTAGACAGTTTGAGGACGGAACGCCTGGGTTTAGCATTGATCGGGAGTTTTTAGTGGGAATGGAGTCGTGGACGGAGAAGTTGAAACGGGACATACGAAAATTTCACTGAGAACGGCACCGAAGCAGGATAGACCGAGAGATAGAAACCATAAGCGCAAAGTCCACACGGGAAGAGTGGGATCATCCTGAAATGCATGAAACGAGAACGATGTTATGCATAGGAAGATAAGCTCACCTCAAGAGAAATCAGTCGAAGACTCCAGTCGTTGGCGGTCACTAGGATACCGTCAATCTGAATTCTTAGAGAAAAGAGAGAAAAAGGCAAAAAGCATTGCGAGGGTGTTGTACCTATAGGTCTCTCTTTCCCGTCATCTCCTAAATCAATCACCCGAGCGTCCTCGTACACATCGCCAACGAAGGATTCTGAGCCATCAAAATCGCTCAGATGAATTTTCTCATCTATTCCTGCGTACGGCGCTGCAGCGAGAATCGCCGTATCCTTAATGGACGTCTTATCATCCTCAAAAGAATCCTTCGCGGTGGCCACGGATTCCGAGTTCTTCCTGAAACCTAATTTACGGAGGGATGCTGGAATCATGTCGCTACCCTCGTCGTAGAGCGTAAACGTATATTGTTGGAGCTGAAAGCCAAAGGAAGTGAGAAGGCTCGAGATCAAAGATCTTCTGTGTATGAAGAGGTCTTATACAGTGGTAGTAGCGGTCCGTGAAAACAAGAGAGAAAACTGTTATCTGGTGAATATTGAATCTTTCAATTCAGACGGAATCCGAAGAAGGTACATAAGTGGACTTACATGCAAATTCACCAGCATCGGGAAAAGATAAGCAAGTCGAGCTGACCATTGGAGCATGTGCCACTACAACCAGATCTCAATGGACCCAGGATATCAAGGAAGCGTGATTCAAGTCGAAGATAGTTGATGATCCACAGTTACAAGATGAGGAGATTGAATGGATCAATCCTCCAAAGCCACAAGGTGCATAAAGCTTTGAGGTCTTGTGCATCGGTTTATCGTCGTATCGTTGGACTCCTAGTCATGGATTTGTCAACACATGTACCTGCCAAGAAGTTTTCATATTACTGTAATAAACCAGAGGTCTGCAGCCCATTGCAGATGGCATTCAAGACAGTTGCAAGTTGAGTAATTCCCCGCTCTGGGATACGCGTCTGCTCGGTTCAAGTAATTACAAGCGTTGGTCACCAGAAAAGCGCGTCTAACGTCACGGTCTTTGCCTTTCTAAGCAGCTCTGGGCAACTCTGGGCTTGTGTAAGGCAGACTTGAACCGAATTCGTCTTGTAGGGGCAATTGGACCTGTGGGCCGTTTGAACAAGACGGCGTCTGGTATTTCTAATGACTGCAGCTGTGCTGCCACTCGTTGTGGCACGAGTGCTGAGATTCGACGGTGTGGCTTTATCAAAACATATAGAGCACGCATTTCGAGAAATTGTAGTTTTGAAAGAAGATTGATTTTGAGGCAAAGCTGTTGGTTATATCAAAAACATAAATATAAGCAAGCACTTATCGGGTATTGCTGTAGCCTCAGCTATACTTGTGAAATCAAAAGCTGATATCTAATCTTATCATTATTATCTAATCCATTTTCGCCACTTGACCCGGTGCCGGAACGTTGTCTGGAAATCAAGTGCAAGTCTTGGGATCCTTTTATTTTACTTGGTCTCAACTCCCAAATTATCCGCGAACTGCCCGATGGACTCTCCATCATGGACCGACGTTTTCCACTCAGCCTTCAGCTCATGTCTTCACTGCTTCCAGGCACCTTCTAATGACAGTGACAGCGATTCTGTCCAGAGACCGCCGCGGTACCTGGAGTCTCTGCTAACTGAGCCACTTTTGGACACGGATACAGAGGCGGAGACTGTCTCCCTTCACTCGAATGTTGGAGATAATCGTCAACGGAGGAAGAAGAAACAGAACAAACAGATCACATTCTTTGGTTATGATTTGTTCGGTAAACGCTCCACAGGTCCTATACATCTTCCGGAGGACGACGAAGAAGTTGATGAGCTTCTTCGGCGACCAAGACGTCAACGTCAGCGACCAACTCGCATCTCATCTTCATCTTCTCCGTCAACAATAACGTTTGACGGCAACGTATCTGACGCTGCACCATTGGATTCCGCAGCTATTAATGAGCGGGTTATCGAAGAAGAAGAAACGCGCGCAGCTAAGGAACTAGAGAAGGATGAAAGAAGAAGAAAGAGAAAAGAAAGGAAGGAGATGAAGAAATTCGCGCAGGTTCTAATGCAGAATGGAGGTGAAGGTGAATTCGAGGGTTTCCAAGGAAGTGGAGGCTCGTACCCACACATTCCTTCTCCCTTCCAACCAGGATTTCTGCCGAGTCCAAACCTGGATGATTTTGGTCCTTTCCACCAGGCGATTCATGTCGCTCAGGGCGATGAGGATGATGCAGCAGACCTTGATGGTAGTCTCTACGCTGCTAGAAAGCCTAACGAGAGTGGTAGCTCAATATCTGGCGGAGGTTCAGAGTCTCGTCGATCGCCGGGAGGAACGTCTACGTCTCGTTCGGACTACTCTGATCCCCAACCTCGTTCAATGACTGGCGACTTTCAACCTTCTCAGCCAAAGACGAAGAAGACCAAGAAATCGAAGTCCACGAAATCTCGTTCCTCGGCTTCGGCTACGTCTTCAGAGCAGACCGAGTCTCTCGCTTCACCGGCCTCACTCAACTCACTAAATAGTCCATCGTTGACTGAGAATCAACCCATACTCAAATTCCAAAGCTCTGGACTTCCGAAGCCTGGGTTTGGGAAATTCGGTAACTTTGAGCGGAGTTTTCCCAGTCCCGGGCTTGAATTCAATGGGGCACCGCGCAACGGCGTAGCACGAGGAGGAGCTTTTCTTGCTAGTCGTGACTAAATAGATTTTGGAATGTTCCGATCTAAAGATTCTGGCATCTATTGATCACCCATCTATTCAAAATGTCCACCGACGACCGTGATGTTTCTTGGATATCATTTGCCATGTAATTACTGCGATGTGTGTATGTTTCTTATTTCATCTACTTGACTTCCAGAATTTAGGACAGTCTGGGACGCATTGCCTGGAAATGTGCTAAATTTATATTTCCTGCTTGGGAACTTCTACTGTAAGCGCCTTTATCCGTGACTACTGACCTATCATCAATTTGATTTCAGAGAAGAGGAATACAACGAACTGGTTCTTGTAAGCGCACAATGCCCTCACTCGTCGGGATTCGGTCCTTCTCTCCACCTTCTTACCAAGCGCTGTCGAGCCAGAGTTGGTCATAGATGTCGATGTTCGCAAACGCAAACGAATTCTCCCTACATGGCGGCATCTACAATAATACTGGAAGGGACCAGATAAATGTTCATGAGGGCCGTTCTGGTATGTGATGCCATGATGATGGTTCTAAGATGATACCTACTGCCCACCATGCTTTAAGCAACCCCTACTCCATCCAAGAATTTGCTTTGAGCGGTGATTTAATTGATTAAGATTCTCTGATATCTGTTCATTGAAGCTGATACAGACTCCAAAGAGCAGTGGTAAGATGCACTGCTCAAGTTCGTCTCAAGAGAGCAACTGTAATCCTGACATTAGTTATGTATTTTGTGTATCTTTGTTTTCAGGTAAGGAACCAATATAGTTTGATCAAGTACCGATATCCTGTCAGCTCAAAACTCGTAAGGACCTCTTCCGAAACAAGTTCCGGTTTCAAGACAAGGATGTCGAACAGAGCGGTAGGCAGAACTCCGATGAGGTTAGCGTGAATCTTCAATCTAGTTGTGCTCAGGGAGATATGCTGAGCCACCTTGATATACTTATGAGATAGCCTTGCTATTGTCACTGCTTTTACTACGATTTATGTGTCTTGTATCAAGAATCTACACTGATGCATGGAGGAATTTAATTAGTGGTTGCGTCTATCGAAGAACTTTGCCAGAAGTATTATTTCCCAAAGAGTTTCATCAGTTTGATTCTATTACCTCTGGTGGCTGGTCTGAAAGTTTCATGCTTTCCGGTGTCTCTAATACCCAATGCTAGGCAAATGCAGACAACACCTCCGCGATGAAGATGGCTATGAGAGGTCAGATAGGAGCAACAGTTGATATCTGCATCGGCACTCGGCAAATTCCTGGAAGGAGTAGTACTTGTCACACTATACCGTATCATCGCACTTGCATGTTCTCAGCTTTAGGCTTCCCATAGCCCACAGGCTCCAAGTTGTAAGAACAGTAGCAGATACTGGGGCCCAATCTTAGTATACAGATGTAATTTATGTAAAAGAAACAAGCGGAGGGAGAACAAGTACACGGCTACATATTATTTGGCGCACCTACAGATCGTCAGCCTGAATATGGACAGCATGATGCTCCGAGTCTGTGAGGTCAAATCTATACGTTAGGAATACTCTGTAAATGAAATTACTGACACCTGTATGACTTCGAGCTCCCTAAGCCGGAGAATGTGAACAGACCAAGGATCGCAGGGAACGACCTCGGGGGTGAAATGTAATCACGAATTAGGGGTCAAACGATGTAAAGAAAGTAGATACAGTTCTACGAAATATAGGCGGCGATTTTCATCGTACAGAAAGCAATGCACAATTACCTCAGAAATTCATTTGGCCTTGCCGAACTTGGTCCTTAAATGAATTAATGTAAGAATTAGACGCGCCAGGCGCTTAACCTTCTTTCTTTGATGTTTTTCACCTTCCGATCTGTGCTTCATTCAAGGCTTGGTCGAATATACATAACTTCAAGGTTTTCTAGTACTTGCCCTACTCGAAAATTTCAACCCATACTCGAAGATTTAACGACCGAACTCAAGCAGCACCAGCCAAAATTCTCGATTCCTGCAGATGGAATACGCATTCTTTCGCAGCCTAGCGAGTTTTATTCTATGTTGTTGGTTAGTCTTGCATTGATGCTTTTCTTTTTATTATTATTCACTAACAGTGCTCCTATCACGTAGGATATGATCAGGAGCGCTGAAAAACGCATATTCCTTTCTTCGCTGTACATTGGTTCCAGCGAAAGTGAACTCGTGTGTGTTCTTTTCTAGTTTGATCAACTTTCAATGTCCTTCATTTTATGTCTAGATATCAACCTTGATGGATAGATTGGCAGAGAAAGAGTCGTTACATCTATATCTTCAACTTGACTTCAATCGCTCGACGAGACCAGGCCCTTCGTCTACTGCTACAATATTACTGCCGCTCTTGCGCGCGTTTCCAGATCGTGTCCATGTTTCCTTGTTTCGCAGTCCGAGCTTACGTGGAATCATGGCTAAAGTTGTCCCTCCGAGATACAACGAGGGCTGGGGTACATGGCATGCGAAGGTGTATGGTGTAGATGAGCATTTAATTATCAGCGGGTACGTTTAAGTCAACCTACTCGCTTTCTTGCTGATCATTTTCCTAGCGCTAATTTGAACAAAGACTATTTCACAAATCGCAGGGACCGATACATCCGGTTCACTGCTCAACCCCGCCTTTCTAATTACTGTTTCAACTTTCTTCGGGAAATATCACCTTTCTCATATCGATTAGTTCCTTTTGATGCTGTCACTCGAGAGAATCATGGCCCCCACCTCAATCCTCATTCTGAAACTCGCGGAGACTATGCTCTTGTCTGGCCAGATCCAGAGACACATCCACATCATATTGGAGAAAAGATGTACCAAGCTCTTACTTCTTTCCAAATCACGAACCGCGAGAAACTTGACGAAGAAGAAAAAGACGAAAAATTAAATCAATGCTCCTCCACTTCTTCTGACATCACCATCTTCCCCCTAATCCAAGCCGGGCAATTTCAAGTTCGCGAAGAAGAGCGCTTCTTCCAGCTGCTCTTTGCATATTTGAAAAAAGCGGCGATGCGCGCGACTTTGCCTGGAGTGGGCTCATTGCCTGCGAGTGTTTCGTCCATAGTACAAAAACAACCGATGATGGATATGACGAGCGGGTATTTCAACTTGTATAAGCCTTATCAGAAGTTACTACTTCTGCATCCTCAGGTTGGGGCGAGGATCGTTGCTGCTAGTCCGAAGGTTTGTGACTCGTGATTCAGAATGTGTAGATTGTTCTGAATTTACCTCAAAATTTTTCTGATATAAATTCCAGGCGAATGGGTTTTATGGATCACAAGGAATATCGGGTCGAATTCCAGAAGGATACACCTATCTGGAGCAGAAGTTTATGAGAGCGGCGAAACAAACAGCCAACCGGTTTGCTCTCTTTGGTGCAGGACAAAGTAACATCGAGCTGGATGAATGGGAAAAGGATGGATGGACTTATCATGCAAAAGGTTCGTGCATGTCGCCAACGAGAACATTTTCTCCAAATAATTTTCTTTCTTCAAGGTTTATGGCTTTCCCCAAGTGCAGACTCTTCTCCCGTGCTAAGCTTGTTCGGGTCGACGAACTTGAATGCTCGATCAGCAGATATAGATACTGAACTTTCTTTCATCATGATTCTACCACCACCCCCATCTCCGCTGCCTCCTCCTCCTTCTGTATCTGGTCATTCGCAAACGGTGAAGGACAATGCAGTGACGCTGCGTGAACAACTCTCTCAGGAAATTGCGGATATCCGGAAGGATGTCAGGCCTTGGAAAGGTGGTTCGAGGAAGGTGCGGTGGTTAACGAAGATTATCGTCTTCCTGGTAGGGAATAAATTGTGATTGACATTGGAAGGTGGTAAACTCTACTATCATAATCTTTTCGTTCGATCTAATAATCACTCCCCACTTTCTAAATATAAATATGCTTCGGTCGTTTGTGCATGAGGTCTTGTGGACTTTACAATTTACAATTGTGATCCGCAGCCCTCGATAATTAGACAGATCTCCGAACGTACAACAGCCCTCAAATATCTATTTATGCAATATGAGGCCTCGAAGAGCCGGAATGGACTACCTTTTATAAAAGTGCCAAACACCGGCTTGTCAGATGTTTATGAAAGTACTGTAACTCGAAATAAAAAGAACGCTAATATACAACCACGAGAAATTCAAAGGGGTACGGTTCTACAATGATACTTGCTACATCTCAGCGAATAACGAACGGTCCGTAAATCCATACACCAAGCGACCTTCAAACATTACCGTAATTCCGCCGGCCACTCACTTCTCCTCCTCCACCTTCCTTCCTTATCAAACCTCGGATTGAGCTGGTAATTCATCCCCGTCTCCGTATCGTTCTTTTTGTTCAGTCTAAGCGGTAGGATCCAACTAAGCCAGCCCCAAGGATTTTCCGCAGTCCTTTGGGCACTCCCCATTGTCTCTTCCCATCCCTTCGACTTACTTCCTACCCACCACATATTTCCTTCTCTCTCTATCCGTCCCCACTTTCTATCCCACTCAGCCTTCACCCTCCTCTTGCTCCTCAATTCACAAAACCCGAACACCTCTGCAAGCATATTGTCTTCTCGATCTTTGATAGATTGTTGATGCAGTGATTCAACAGTTGTGAGGGAGAGCGCTAATAGGCGTGTATGGGAGAGGAAGAGAGAGGAAGTAAATATGAGGAATAGGCCTGAGAGTGCGGTGATGATGAGTTCTTGAGGGTCCAAATCTTCGTTGTCGTTAGAAGCCCTTACAGTGTAGACAATCAAGGTTGAAAGTGTGTATGAGGTAAATATCGCAGTTGCTAGGTTGAAGTTGAGGAAGAACTGGGAATGAGAGAAATGAATTCGTAGATTGAGTGAAATCCAAAAAGTTGACGTGCGAGAGAGGCGTACTTTATGATTACGGGCCCCTACGCATTGCCCAATCCATGGACAATGATGATCGTATTTGAGCACGCACTAGAAGATGATAGGTATTGAGAAGACATGGTTTGGTGTAATCAGTAGGAAGGAATAACATACTGTCCCACAAGCACGACAATGATGAGCCCTATAGGGTTTGAGAAGCAAGCACCTCGAGCAATATCGATATTCTGGAGCGAGCACAGGTGTCGTGGGAGGTCGTCTTACCACGTTTCTGATAGCTGCTCGCCTTAGATCGTCGTAGACTTTCGTGTGCGGCTCTGGAGGAGTGAAGGTGGAGTCGCCGACTGGCAAAGGTACTTCTGGTATAGTATCAGGTCGTGGAAAGGCGTCCATAGCGTCAGCATTTCTGTCTTCATGAAAGTCATGAGCGTTGGGGACCGGGGACATTTGTTCATAAGAACGGCCGTGGAAGTCTTCTTGATCATGAGTCCCGTTCCCGTACCCGTTTGCAGAAAGTTGAGAGTATGATGGTCGAACAGGCGGCGGCGGTACTGGCGGTGAACATTGAGGTACGTGCTGTGTGTGGATTAATTCAATTTTTGAGGGGAAGGTCCAAAACTCACATCTCTGGCGAAACCGGGTGATATAAGGACAACCTATAAGCAGCAGATTTATAAATTGGTTTATGAAGAGTTGAGATTGTGTGCTCACTAATGCATAAGCCCAAAGCATCCAGAGGAATAACAAACAAAACACCACCAGAAGCGCAACTGGGTTGAATGATTATTTCAAATTGACATATGCCAATAAACGCTAATTATGCGAAAACTCACTCCCAGTTCCTTTTGAAGCACCATTTCTCTTGCCTTTAATCATCCCAAGACAAAATCTTCCGATATACACATACGCAGCGTAGGCCATTATTCCAGTCGTTATCAACACCATGAGCTTTAGAACGATCCATGGCTGAGGTTTGTTCCTGGCCGCCCGTTGCTCTCGCGCAGTGTACTTGGCCTCTTCAATGACTCTGCATATTTCCGTCATTCAAATACCGTTTAACAGTTCGTTATTTGAGTAAAAGGATGACTGAACGAGAATGAGGAAAGTGCGGATGCAATTACACTCCAATATGATGCCGGTCAAGCCTTCCCGGCAAATGTTAACCTCTACCCATCACTACCTCCATCTTAAGTTACAGCCCAAAATTACTTCAGAGCTCAGTATTCGACAGAATATTCATCAGGCGCTCTTGGACTTCTTTGGTATCACTGGTGGCTCAATTCACCTCGATATTCTATGGATCTCCGATGATGGTTCAGAGATTGTTGTTCGAGTAGATCCTCGGTCAGTTTTTCTTTTTGTCGACACCCCTCCTCATATTTACTCATTTCTTCACAATCCAGAGATGCGAGAAATGTTCTGGCAGCAGCAACTTCTTCATCCTCTCCCAAAATCCAATTGGTGAAAGAATCACATTTCCTGCCATCGTTGTTGTCCAGGAATCCAATCTTTTGAAGATATCATAGAGTCGGAGGGCCTACAACGATGCATCTGAGCCTGCTTGTGACTTTCCGGTCGCCTTTGAAATATAAAACCAAGATAAAGCATGCATCTCAAAGCCCAAAAGATACATAGTGTCAATATAAACTTGTACTTGGTGAAGTTCGAAGCTTGACACGGCCTAAAATTCTATTCTTGTCCAATGCCCTCTACTTGGCATCGGTGGACGTTTATATAATTTCCGGTGAAATTGGACTATCCCACAATTGTTGTTCATCCGTTGCTCGCCATTTGGTATTTGTACAATTCCCAGCACATTTCTTCAGCTTCGAAAGTGACATTCGAAATGCGTCACCTTGCAGTTGACTTGGACCTGCTCGTGCTACTCACGTCTACCTCCAAGTTTGAGTCATAATTTGTCACCTCCCGTCTTCGCCAGTAGTCAAAGGCCGAGTTCAAGCTTTCAATCTCAGTCTTGAAGAATATGGTTTGCACACTGCAATCGGTATTGAATAAGGGCCATCTTGAGCAAGATCCGCCCTCGGATTCGTTGAAGAGTCATTGGGTAACAAGTGCAACTTTGCGATCATACCAGCGACAGGTAGATGGATTGCTGTCCATCAATTATAATTTTGGACTCCCTCGCAGAATATCGAATTTTTTTCAATCTACGCAGGACCATGGCTTACAACGCAAATTGGGTGAGTGCATTCACTATGCCAGTCTTGTCGGGAAAAAAAGGCTTACTGAGCAGTACTAGTTTATTCAATGCTGGAATAAGTCATGTCAAAATGGAATTCTAATTACAAAAACAAAGGTATAAAACCCTGCTCAATATTCGTCTGGTTTCTTCAGCAGTTCTCAACTCGTCACTCAAGTTAACCCAATCTTGAAGATCACAAGCCAACATGTTCTCTACCAAAGCTTTATTTGCTGTCTTTGTCGCCGTTGTAGGCACTGAGGTCGTTTCTGGAGCCGCAGTATGCATGAGCCTCTTCTTGATGTCTTCCATTGACACACTCATCGTTCTTACTCTACAGCTTGCTCCAGCGACAATCACCGCTTGCTCGGGCACTTTGAACCCGCCCAACGGTTGTGTTACTATTCCTGTTGTGTCCGACGAATGCACGGATCTCACCGGGGGCCTGAGCTTCTTGAACAAGGAAATTTCTAATGTTGAAGTCCCTGACGGATTTGTCTGCTCCTTCTATGAGTGAATTTTCCTTATTTAGTGACATCCGTTGCTTGTTTACTAACGAATAGTTGGCAGGGACTTTGGATGCCTCGGAGAACAGAACGCAGATGATGTTGTTGTCCTTACCGGTGGAAACTGGGATATGGCTCATGTTCCAGGGATTGCTTCTACCCAGAACTTCAATGACTTGACGAGCTCTTTCACTTGCTCTCCTGTCTGACTCTCGTCCACCGGTTCAGTGGTGCACAGTACAATTATTTTGTCTTACTAGCAGGTGTGCCATATCCAGCCAGGAAGAAAATATTTATGTATTTATCATACCTATGCAATATTTTTTAAGATGTCAATGAGGTGATGAAAAATTGTACCGAGAAGCCGTGAGTTATTGAAAAACATGCACCTAATAATATGTAATCGACACGAGCCTAATGCTCACAGAACACCGAAGTTCCAAGTGTCGTTAAACCCGGGACCGTCTGTCCTCGGGATTATAAACAAACTCAAGCCCGAATTCTCCAACCATCACCTTTCCTTGAGACCTTTCCAACTCCACCGAACCCTTCTCGCACGACAACCCATATCCCAGTACTACATATCACATCCTTGATCTCCTCCGCCCTAAACACAAGTCCCAACGAAGAGCTTGTGTTGCCACTAGGGCTCAGAGGAGCCCCTGGAAGTCCCATTGGCCGTTTCCGAATGGACATGGACTGAACTTCGAGATCAGGAAGAGGATAAGGAATTTTGAGCATCGCGACAACTTTGGGATGATGTGGCATAGGTGAAAGAGTTGCGATTTTAATTTTGAGTGGTGAGGATGGGGATGGGGAACGGGGTAAGCCTGGTATGCCCAAATATCGGGTTTTGAGTGTACACGTCCAAGGGGTTTCTGAATCCTCGGGATCACTATCATTGCCGTCGTCATCTTCGGTAGCTAATTGTGTTTTTGCCCTTCCTCGGCCTAATTTGATGGAGGTCAAAGTGACGTCGGGATCCTCGTTCGTAGACGCTTTTGACGCGGTGCTCAGACGATTTCGTTTCTTGCGTGTTTCTGTGGACTCCGATGTAGTAGCAGGTAATGACGAAACCGATCCTATTGGACTCGCTTCGCTAGTAATGACGCTTTGTCTCCGCGAACGAGAAGTACTTCCCTCCGCATCGTCGTCCGGTGTATTATCCTTCGCCTTTTTCTTTGACTTTGATTTTTTACCGCGCTTCCATTCCACTCTGACTTCAATCTCAGACAGTCCGGCTATATTCATCGGCATTCCTCGTCCAGACTGCATACTGCTGCCACTACCACCGGCACCCATGCTGCCCAACACATCTTTCATTCCTCCAAACAATCCCGTGCCGTTAGAACCTTCAGGAGTCTTAATCCACTTTCGGATAACCCAAACATACAATGCGGGACCTCGGCCAAATCCCAGGCTCTTTGGTGGGGGGTAGCCGGAAGAGACGAAGTTAGCAAAAGCGGATAGGGCGCTGGGACCACCTGGTGATGAAAGAGTGGGTTGGATGCCTAACGTGGCAGGCAATACGATGGTATTTGAGGCAGAAGAAGCGGAACCAGACATGGTTGGAGGTTCTAGATTATTGTTGTTACTCATCCTCGAAGCCGTACTGATACGAGAAGACGTTGTGCTAAGAGCGGTCGTTACCCCCTGCGATTTGGCACCAAATTCGCTTTGATCGAAAGCATAATCACGAGATTGAACGTCGTTCGGGTCTAGGTGCATACTGGAGGGTCGAGGATGCTTTACGAAGCCTCTGATTCCGAGGCCAGTGCTTTCACCACCGGTAGATGTCATAGGTCGACTTGGTGAGGCTGAAGCACCACGCTTACCAAAGTTGGCCATGGATGATGATAGATTTCGTCCATGACGTGATGAGGAGTTGGGGGAAGGTGGAATGACTGATTGTGTAGGCGTTTGGATCGGTGTCTTTATCAAGCTCGTAGGTGAAGGAGGAACGATAGTTGCAGAAGGAAGTGTTGGTGTCCTGTCAGGAGAGTGAGTAGGATCTTTTTTCTTGAAAAACTTTCCAAATATATTCTTCTTCTGCGGTGCAAGGCGGGTAGGTACAGAATAGGGATTTTCTGGCAGGTGGTGATCGTCTGCTGCAGAGAGGCCAGCAGATGATACAGATACGACGGACGAACCGGGAGTCAAACGATCGGGATCTGGTGTAGTTGGCCGTGACCGAAAAGGTGTATTACCTATTGTTGAAGAACGGGGTTGGATTCTACGACCTTCATCTATGCTCCCTCGTGCACTAGCAGTGCTCGCGCCATTATTTGTAGAAGTTGCAACTCCGGAAGGAGCAGGCCAAACCTCAACAACTTCCATCACGGCCAGATCAATCATCTCCAAACCTTTCCGCGTAAACTTGGCGATCTTCGCATCTGTTCCAGCATCGACGATGGTGTTAGTCATTACATTATGAGCCTGGAGGTTGTACAGCGGGATGATCATTCGCCGCCCTGAAGCAGTGGATCCCACAGAGGAAAAGGACGCTGTTGACGTATATCCTGAAGATGAATACGATGATGCTTCGGAGCGAGAAGACTGCGTTGTCGATGTTCGAGCGAGAGGTTCTCCGCTTGTATCTGAGCTAGCTGATGTAGGAGAACTGGGAGCCGGAGCAGGTTCTGTCTCATCAAGTGACTGCCGAGGCGTAATTGTAGATGAACCTGTTACACCTGGGGTATGAGAATTAGGAGGCACAAGCTGGACTTGAAGGTTCAAAGGATGATTTGTCTTGGCTGGTGGTGGTCGTACAAATATAAAAGTCTATACAAAGAACACTCAGATTACACATGGAGTTTAAGGTTTTCGAAGAAACAAACTTCATTTACACCCTTTTCCTTCTTCTCCTTCTTCTTTGTTGAAGCAGTTTGGCTTGCTTTCGCGTCGAGCTCCTCTTCGTCGTCATCATCATCGACTACTGGTGGTAAATTAGCATGGGAATTCGAGTTGATGTTCTGCAGCGCGGAAGGAAGAAGAGACGTGAAAGACGATAGCATTGCAAGTCTTCAGTAATCAGAGATCAGCTATAGATATTGGCCAGGAATTCGAACAAGATGAAGACAAGATGAGCTTTCGTTCAAAGAGAGGCGGAGGGTAATGATGATGCAGTAATAATGATGCCGTACCTTTTAAATGAACTGAACGTCAGTGTTCGGCTTTCACCGGCGAGCCCGTCGGATCAATTTCAAAGGGGGCAAATGCCAAAGCGGTAAGTAAAAAAAGCTGTGAAAAACTTTGACTATTTCCTTTAAACTTGCTGCGAGATGTTCATACACTGCCAAGGGCCAACATTTCCGATGAGTGCCGGAGGTTTTGCCGCTTCCTGGGTTTGATTCGTGTCGAATTTCAATAAATTTCAATAAATTTCATCAATTGCGAAGCTGATACATGAATCGCAGCGCCGTGTGCTAGCGCGTGCTGTGTCAAAACCTCAGGGAAAACTTCGACAAGCTTAACTCTTGAGCACCAGCGTTTTATGTCGCGTATGCTTACTCTCGAATAATATTTACATACCTGAATTTTATCCGAAGAGCCGAGCAAACTTTCAAAGTGCCGCCTGGCCCCCTGCTGAGTTCGAACCGACAATTACATAAGAAAAAACTCCAAGTAAGCACCTGACCGGCTCGCTACTGTGTCCTCTGAAAGATGCTGCAGCGCAGTATGCCTTTGCAATTTCATGTTGCTGTGCAAGATGATTATCAAGAATAACATCTCCCATAAGTACTAAGGTTTCCCTCCCACAGATTACAAGAATTCAAGAAACACTATTGTCTAGCCGCGCATGCGGAAACTTGACAGCAGCCAACTGACCTCTCTGAGCTTCTTCCTGGGCAAAAAAAGCAATGAGATGTGAACAGAACCGAAAATCCTGGTACAATATTCAAACCAATCACATTCTTGCTATTGACAGCGCTAATGTGTAGTTCGCAATAGGTGTGTCGTAGGCGGGAAGGCCGAGGTTCATTTCGATTTTTGAATCTGGATTCTGGATTTTTGATTTTTGATTTTTGATGCCGGACCGGCGGACAGTGTGAACAGAATACTTTGATTATCTTTATAAAGCTAATCAAAAGATCACATGACTGCCGATAAGCCAAATATGGAGGTCACGTGACTTTTGAGCTGCCATTTATGCTTGACGGATTTTTTTCTCTTTCCCGTGGGTGGCCAAGCATTAGTCATTGTCTGAGTACTGTACAAATGCAGCCTTAAATTCGAGTGGACCTTCGATACTGCTATTCCCCACTATGCTGCGCAGTCCGTGTTGAGTTCATTTGAGATCAAAGTAGCATTGTGTTATGATCATGCATGGTCGTAGGGAAAAGGTTGTATAAGTCCGCGGGGAAAAATACCAAACACCGAGATAAATCCCGGTGAGGGTTGGTTGATCCTACGGAGAGGTCATCGGATGTTGACACTACTATTAATAGCATCCCCGACACGCCACTGTCTGAAAGCAAAGGTGAGGGTAATTCCGATCGCGGGAGAAACTGTAACGATGCTGACTAAAATGGAACATGCTGGAATTGCACGCAGTGAACCGTTGGACTATCCTGTCCCATTTTACCAGTCATCTGTCACAGTACATAGCCCAATCCCCCGCTTCTAGGACCTCGTTACCCTAGTTCGGCCGGGATGGGAACCGTAGCGGACCGGGCCGCTACATACCCCCCTCCTGTTCGAGGCCTGGGGTATCTGAAGGTAATCGGTACCAACAGGGTTCGAACACAAGACTCGAGTGTTCCACCAAATGTAACGATGCTGACTAAAATGGAACACGCTGGAATTGCACGCAGCAAACCGTTGGACTATCCTGTCCCATTTTACCAGTCATCTGTCACAGTACATAGCCCAATCCCCCGCTTCTAGGACCTCGTTACCCTAGTTCGGCCGGGATGGGAACCGTAGCGGACCGGGCTGCTACAGAAACTCACGCGATTGTACTTAGGATGAGGTTTTGAGAATGAACTCTATTTGAGATATACTGCAGAAGTGTGCTATCAAAGTCAATATTTAAACTAAGGACCAACTATTCTACTCTTGTAGCTTTATACGGTACTCGCTACCTAAGGGTCACTAAGCAATAGTTATCCTAGAATAGTATGGTCGAACATGAGGAGAATAAAAGGGGTAAGTATAAAGGGAATGATATAAAAGGATATATAAAGAATCAGTTAAGGTGTGAGGGATATAAACACAAAGTGTAAAAGGATCGCGGAGGTAAGCTCCGCAACGGAAGAAAGTAATGAAGTCAAATACCGGGGAATGATCGTCGGGACCGCAGGAGTTGAACTTGGCATGGTCGTAACATCTGTGTCGAGAGTGTGCTAGTTCGCCTCATGAAGTCCCGATCGGACGTTTGTGCAGTGCAGGACCACATGGGACGTTTTTAGGACGCCCTTGAAAATTTTCCTTTATTTCATATTTCTTTTCGTACCTGTTTCAAACGTCGGTATGTACTGTATTTAACAATACCTACGCGCGAGAAACCCCCTCAGTTGTCCACGCATATCTGCGCGCTGCTGAGGGTACGTCTTCTGTGTTGCATTCAATAGCGATAGTTGCTTACTATTTTGCAGTATATACTTACGGTAGTTTTACAGGTAATTCTATCGAGTTGTCCACGCATATCTGCGCGCTGCTGAGGTATATACTTACGGTAGTTTTACAGGTTATGGGCCCCGCCCGCTGCTGAATTACTCACGAATAAATCCTACAAAGTTACACAAGACCAAAAATACCAAAATGGCTAGCAACGCCGGCATCCCAGCACCTGTTCCCGACATTCCAGACGACCAGAAGTTCGATGGAGGAGTTCAGGTGGCTTGGAAACCCATAGAGAGAAAGATAAAAGTGTCCCTGAAGAATCAAGGACTCGATGGCTATATCGACGGGACGATCAAGAAACCACTCGTCGATCCATCCCCTTCTGGGATCACTACGGTCAAAGAACTTACACCAGTCTTCTCCGATAAACCGTCGAAGGCCGAATGGACGTTCCGTAACAATCGAACGAAGGGGATAATCGAGTCGTTTGTATCCGACCTCCCTTCCCTAGTTCCAGAGGTCGACGAGATGGAAGCGAAGGAGTTGTTTGATACACTGGAAAGAGAATTCGGACAAAAAGATGATATGAGGAAAGTTATATCTATGAGGAAATTAAGAAGTCATATCTTCCGCGAGAATGAGACCTTGGACACGTTCCTCCGCACGATGCGAGAGCTCAGGAAGGATGCCATCGACATGGGAAACGAAATCCCAGATAAAGTGTTTAGGGAGATAGTGCTGGCGGCGTTCCCTACTGTCACCTTCGACACCATCATGCAGAACATAAACGCGAATCCATCCACGTTCTCTACATCAACCGCTATAATACAACACATTTCTTTCCAGTACTCTAGGGCAGAGAACCGACCAGACGCCATTGCCCCAGGCGATCGACTACCCCAAGCCAACAATGTCTCCCACTTAACGTCGCGTATTGAGACCCTAGAGAAAAGATTGTCGGTGTCAGCAAACGCTGTGAAATTCCCGGAGAAGAAGTGCTCGAACTGCCAACGAGTAGGTCATGTTGCGGAGGATTGCTTCAGGAAAGGAGGTGGGAAGGAGGGTCAATTCCCTGCGTGGTGGAAAGGAAAAAAGGACACCACCGTAGGACCCTCTTCCGCGAATGCTACAGCAACCTCCAACGAGAATGTGCCCGACGTAGCCGAATTGACTCAGTTTTATGGCTTAGCCGCGACCTCACGGGATAGTGCAGGGGACGACATCTATGCTGACACTGGAGCATCAGACCACTTCTTCCGTAACCGGGAAGATTTCGTCACGTACTCACCATGCTCGAAACTCGCCCGATCGTCCGAAGCATCGACACCTCTGAGAATTTTGGGACACGGAAAAGTGAAGAAAGTTTTTACAAAAGAAGGGATGGATGTTGCCCTTACGTTCGAGAATGCCCTCCATGTCCCAGACGTCTCCTACAACCTCGTGTCGATCTCCAAGTTGGACGCTCTGGGTTACCAGGTTCTGTTTGGGAAAGGCATAGCGAAATTCTTTAGCCCTTCTGGAACCCATTTCCTCACGGGGTACGGAACGGACGGATTGTATCGTCTAGAAGAAAAGATTAACGTGCACCAAGTACTTAACGCGAAGTCCAGGTCCTTGAACAAACCGGTGGATCTCAAAACATGGCATCGAAGGCTGGGTCACGCCGGCGTATCCAGAATCAAGATGATGATGATGAAAGGATTGGTGAACGGCCTAGATGTAATAGGTCCGGTGGATGAAAAACTGGACAAGTGCGACAGCTGCCAACTTGGGCAGGCAAAACGACGCCCATTCGACGCGGTGACATCCCGCGAGTCCAGACGACTAGAGCGGGTCCACGTCGACTTGACTGGACCGATGCGAGTACGCGCTGTAGGGGGTTACTACTATTCCATGCCCATAGTCGATGGTCACTCTGCGATGGCAAAGGATTTCTACTTGGCGAACAAGGAATCGTCAACGACGCTAGCCGCGATGAAAGCATACAAGGCGAGGGCGGAGAATGAAACTGGAGAGAAGCTGCTGTATATCAGGATCGATGGTGGGAAGGAGTTTACAAGCACTGTGTGGAAAAACTGGGCCGACGAAAATGGGATTAAGCTAGAAATCATACCTCCCTACTCATCTGCTGCAAACGGAGTGGCTGAGCGCAAGCACGGCGTCACCTTCGACCGTGTAAGGACGGTTCTTCAAGACTCAGGCCTTCCGCCCTTCTTATGGGCCTATGCTTGCGCCTACATCGTTTACACTGACAACTTACTACCTGCATCACGAACTGGCTTCCTAATACCTGCCGAGATCTGGCATGGCAAGAAGATGGATGTCTCCCACTTGCGGCCTTTCGGCGCGTTGGCGTGGGGTACCGTCGTTGATAAGTCACCTGGGAAACTCGACCTGCGGGGGTTTAGAGGAAGGATGGTAGGATATCAGGAGAGGGGGGTCTACCTCCTATATCTCTCATCTGGTCGGGTGGTTATCAGTCGTGATGTTGCCTTCGACGAACGTGTCACAAAACCTCTGCCTTCAGTTGAGTGGGAGGGGAGAGAGAATGAAGATGAGGACTACACAACCGAAATCAGAGGAAGCGAAAAGAACCACGACAATGCCGAGGCACCATTGCTTGCCGAGGAAAATGCCAACAACCAAGCAATCCTTAACTCCGAACCGGCAATAGCCGATTTCGAAAATCAAAACGCGAATCAACCAACCCTCCGTCGTTCCAACCGCGTACGCTTCCCATCTAACAAGGCCATTGATACTCGCGAATTTCTGTCCCGAGAACAAGCAGCTAGAGGATCAGGTGAGGCATGGGCTAGAGAGTCGTTCACGCTCTTCACAGAAACCCTACCGGACGAGGTGGGATACGAACACAATGTCGCCTTAAACGCCGTTGGCCTGCCACCGGTTCCCAAAACATATTCGTTAGCTATCGAAGACCCGGCGCGATGGCTCCCAGCGATAGGTAAGGAAAAGACAAGGATGAGGGAGTTTGATGTATTCGGACCCCTCCAGATTCCTCCACAAGGCGCGACTGTCCTCAACCCTCTGTGGGTCTTCACTCACAAGCTTGACGGCGAAGGGAACATCGTGGATGAGAAGGCACGCCTGGTAGTGAATGGAGGGAAACAGGTTGAGGGTGTAGATTACTATGAGACGTTCGCTGCAGTATTAAGATTCGAATCCCTACGCATCCTAATCGCGACCTGGGTCACCTTGGGATATAATATCTGGCAGATAGACTTCACGTCAGCCTACTTGAACGCCGAACTTGACGAAGAAATCTACGTTCGTCCGCCGGAGGGCTTCGAGGGAAAGGGGTCTGGGAAGGTTATGCGTCTAAAGAAATCTTTATACGGGACAATGCAGGCGGGAAGGAATTGGTGGAAGAAACTCGACCAAGCGTACCATGATATGGGGTATCAACGATCAAAGGCCGATCAGTGCGTTAGGTCGAGGAAATCGAAGACAGGGGAGACAATCACCGGCACGTATACCGATGATACTTTGGGAGGGTCTTCGTCAAAAGAAGAGATGGAGAGAGCTAAGAAAGAACTGGGGGATAGATTCAGGATTCGAGATACGGACAGTGTACAGTTTGCCTTGGGAATGCGACTCGTTTACAACCAGGAGGAGCAATCTGCGACGCTATCGATGGCAGCGTACTGGGATCAGGTGTTCACAAAATATGGGCTCCAGGACTTGAAACCTAAGGCAACGCCTCTCGCACCGGGGGTGATACTCACAGTGGATCAGAGCCCCAAGACAGATGAAGACCGCGTATTCATGAAGGACAAACCCTATGCTGAACTTCTTGGCGCTATCCAGTTTGGGCAAGGGGAATGCCGACCGGATATTGCATACACCACGAACCTGCTCTCTAGGTTCCTCCAAAACCCAGGTCGAGCTCATTGGAACGCGCTGATTCACCTATGCAGATACATCATAGGGACGAAGGGACATGGTATCACGTACAGGCAACAGGAACAGGGACTGTCGCCAAAGACGTACTGCGACTCAAACTATGCCGCATGTATCGACACACGACGATCTACCACGGGCGTTATCACCATGATGGCGGGGGGTCCAGTGTTTTGGATGGCCAAACGACAAGACGTTGTGGCGTTATCTACTACCGAGGCGGAGTATATTGCTTACGGAAAAGGTGCTCAGCAGGCGATATGGATTCATAATTTCTTATCCGAAATTGGACACCCCGTACCATCCCCGTCTTTGCTCTATGCCGACAATACGGGAGCTATCGCCATATCCGAGAACCCCAAGTTCCATCAACGAGTAAAGCACATTGACATACGTTTCCATTACCTACGAGACATGGTCGAGAAGGGTGCTATCAAAATACGCTACGTGCCGTCTGAGATGAATCTGGCGGACATTCTCACAAAAGGACTCGGAACGTCGAATCACAGGGCTCAGATGGGTCTGTTGGGGATCACTAACGTCCACCGGGACTAGGGGAGTGTCGAGAGTGTGCTAGTTCGCCTCATGAAGTCCCGATCGGACGTTTGTGCAGTGCAGGACCACATGGGACGTTTTTAGGACGCCCTTGAAAATTTTCCTTTATTTCATATTTCTTTTCGTACCTGTTTCAAACGTCGGTATGTACTGTATTTAACAATACCTACGCGCGAGAAACCCCCTCAGTTGTCCACGCATATCTGCGCGCTGCTGAGGGTACGTCTTCTGTGTTGCATTCAATAGCGATAGTTGCTTACTATTTTGCAGTATATACTTACGGTAGTTTTACAGGTAATTCTATCGAGTTGTCCACGCATATCTGCGCGCTGCTGAGGTATATACTTACGGTAGTTTTACAATCTGCCTAGTTCACCAGGTAGTGTTGTGCGTGATGTGAACTTAAGGCTGTATTTGTACAGTACTTGAGCAATGACTAATGCTTGGCCACCCATGGGAAAGAGAAAAAAATCTGTTGAGCATAAATGGCAGCTCAAAAGTCACGTGACTTCCATATTTGCCTTATCGGCAGTCATGTGATCTTTTGATTAGCTTTATGAAGATAATCAAAGTATTTTGTTCACAGTCCGCCGGTCCGGCATCAAAAATCAAAAATCAAAAATCCAGAATCCAGATTCAAAAATCGAAATGAACCTCGGCCTTCCCGCCTACTCCAATAGGTGTTCGGTTCTAGAAGCTTTCGTTTTCGTGGTTTGTTCCCAGCCGCTGGAATTCTCAGAGGAGTCATATAAGTAGAAGGTTCTCTACCCGAGGACCTGGTCTGAGCGGTAGTACACCTTTAATATTTGTTTCGTGCGCTCAAACATTTGCTGCCGTTGTCCCAGGGGAAATTGCATGAAATTTGAATTGGGACTCAGAGCCCGCATTCACAGTGGCTTAAAGTTACACGAGCAAGTGCAATTGTTTTGATTATAGCCTTGAGATAAATGTGGCCGGTATCAAGCTCACGCATGCTGACAGTAGACCCTCAAGCACTCTGCATCCTCAACGCTGCTCTCTCTTTCGTGAGATCCTTGATAGCCTCAACCTCGATAGGCTTGAACAGCCACGTTAGCGCATTTCCTCCTGTACGATCTTTCCCGTAGGATAAACCCATGTCTCGAAGGAGGTCGTCGGTATATTGCGGCCAACTATCAAAATGAGGACGTGTCAAATGATGCAGGAGAAGGATACAGTAATGATTGCATTGATTGACAAACTCACCTCCAGAATTGGATATCACTACTATGACTTTCGTTTGTCCAATGCAGCATGTCTGGGTACCTTTTCCTTAGCCATGCAGACGTGCGTTCCGTACTCTGGACGGCTTCCTTGATACTGGCTGGAATGTCCAAGAACGAATCTTCAAGGAAGTACGACGAAATCCAGTGCGCCGTGGTTTCGAATACGTAGCCGTTGTTTGTAGAGAACTGTTAGTAGATCAAGTGATGATAACAATGAAGATGAACATTGAGAACAGGTTATAATTAGTTAACACATGCGAAAATTATGAGAACACACGTACGACAGCCCCGTTGATAGCTAGATCCCGCTTCAAAATGTTCCTCGCGGGAACGATACCTCGATAGATGCAACTCATCCAGAGTTGATTTGTCCTGTAAACGTGAAATGAGGAGTGGTATGAATGAAGCAATCACCGGGGAAAATCAAGAATTAGGGCAACTCACGCAGGTGCAGGAGGAGGGTTCTTCAACGACATGTATTTTCTCCATTCTTCGTCGTATGAATCTAGTGAAACATATTGCGGAGGATATTTCCCGAGGCCAACTTGGTTGATAGTTTGAACTGGGGAATGCAAGTCGAAAGATTGACGTTATTGGAAGTACGAGATAATCTGAGCACAAATACATACCATCGAATAAATCGGTCCATGAAGACTCATATCCGGTCGCTAGCACCACCGCGTCCGCTCTGATCACCTTCCCATCACTCAACACAAGCGACCTTCCATCTTTGCCGAACCCCACAGCTCTCGCCGGCGCTTCGACTTTTATTTGACCTTCGTTCACCAACACATGAAAACTGTTTCCTCTTCGACAGACCTCATCGTTTACTCGTAGGCTCCAGAAGGGGTCTTGACTTAGGCGGAGAGGAGAGTCAAGTGGGATTTGGAAGGCTTTGAACTATTTTGCAGAGGGAAGACAAAACGGTTGAGGACAACGAGTTCACTTGAAAGAATGAACGACTCACCGAGTAATTCGAAGCCATATTGAATATACCTCGTACAGTCTTGCTACCGAGCCATGTCTTGTGTAAGAAGCGCCTATAAGGTTCGATTGATTGAGGTCCAGTTGGAAATTAGGAACATGCGTACTCAAGGGGCGTCCTTAGATCAGAATGAGGACTTAATATACCCAACAGGCTGTAGGAAGGAGAAAGTCAGGACCTTTTCATCTTTCACAGTTGCATTACACTACTAACCGACTTCTCCGAATACGATCCGAAAGTTGAGTTGTCGATGCTATGAACGCGTCCGTTTTCTCATAAACCATGCACACATTTCTATGGTGACCCTCATTGGCAAGATAAGCTGCAATGTCTTGGGCAGACTTGCCTCCGCCAATAACAACGACTATCCCGTTACCATCGTCGTCATGAGAACCGCCTCCATGATCGTCAGCGCTGAAATTGTTGGGTAAATAGGGATCAGGAGGAGAGTTTGAGTACAAGGAGCGGTGATAATCAGATGGTTGCACGGCAGCGAACATGGTATCAAGTTTGGACCGGAACTCTGAAGAGTGGAGGACAGGTCCTTGGAATCCGGATTCTTGCGCTGCAGAAGGAGAAAAGGCGGAAGGTATGCGGGGTTTGTGGCATCCCTGATAAAAGATATCAGAATCGCAGAAGATATTACGTCGATAAAGTGGCACATACCCCTGTACAAAGCACAATCCTATGAAAACCCTTCTCTCGCACTTCTCTCCTGCCCCTCTTCCGGTACTTCACAATCCAATTTGGGGGATCAGAGTCGAATGGCGGTTGGGGACGCCTGATATTCAAAACTTCCGTCTCGAAACTTATGCGATCACGGAGATAGGTCTCTGTGAATTTCTCGAAATAAAATTGCATGTCTTCTGCGCTCAGTCTGGTGGTTTTGGGATCTCGAGAAGGATGACGAGGCATTTCCATGGAAGAGAACCGATAGTCGCCATAAAGACTACAGAGTATTTATCAGTATCACAGACCATAGTTACAATTGGAAGGGAAAACGAACTTGTTTATGAAAACACCAGAATAGACTTTGTTATGTTCCCATACCCCGCCCGGTTGACTATCTTGAGAGAAGACATGGACGTTCGTGAACCCATCCTTGATTAGAGTCTGCGCAGTGACCAATCCGGCTGCTCCGGAGCCTATAACGAGAACAGACCGATGCAAATTGTGCGTTGTCTTCGCTGAAGACATGGCATCCATAGGATATTCTTGATCATTATCGGACCCATACATGGTGTGGCTGCTAGTAGTTGCGGAGCTCGAAGATTTCATTTGTGATATACAGAGAAGGGGAATGAGAACGAAGAAAGCCGCAGGCTGATGAAAAAAAAAAAAGAGTAGAAGGCAATCTCAATAAGTCCGAGTCTCAAGAGTATAAGTTACGCGAAGGAACAAATTCCAAATGGATCAGTGTAAGTTGCGGGAGGTGTTACAACTTACAACAGAATCAGGGACAACCCCGAAGAGTTGAACCGGGGCCCGATCACAATCAGAATTCTTTAGCAATGGTCTCGAAGGGACCAGACCCAGCACAAGCCGCAAAATACGCACCACCTTCTAAAAGCGAGTGAGAAGGTTCGACACTAAAACTAGTTATGTCTTCTGAATCCTTGTCGAATCTTGCAGGCTCTCAGGCTACGGTCATCGCCCGATCTTCCGCAACTTTGCGATCTGCAACGAAACTGTGACCGTCATTTTTTAGCAGATCTAACTTGATGTATGTAATCCAGATGTAACCTGTTCACGCTTGTCCACTATTGCGCCGTTTTTGTCGACATGTCAAACGGCGGCCGCGAAATTTCGTGAACGTCAGCAAGTCAGACTCAGTGTTCTCGCTCTGCAATGCACTAGCCCATATCTGGAGAAGAGGGGAATAGGAGAGAATAATATCCAAAGTGAGCCCTAAGCGCTTCTAGCAGCTGAAAAGAAAATGGAACCTCCATATGTAAGAAGCCAAAATCATCATTTAAACATCAGTTACAGTATCTATGAACCAGTTGACATATTTGCTTTGATTCTAGATAGAACGTCACTCACTTGAGCTACAATTTGCCTGTGACAGTTACCAACAGTGCTTCCAGACCTCTGCGAACAGCGGGCGACATGACTGTGCTCTGTCTGCTCTGGCTGTCCACAAAAACATGAGTATACCCTCCTACGGCTGCAGGCGAATCCGATCCTTGCTTGAATACACCTATCTCATAGGTCACGGAGCTCTTGCCGAGCTTCTTGACACATAGACAAAGATCAAGAATATCTGGGAACGACAACGGAGCGAAAAACTAGATACAAAACACAAATTAGCATGCAGTTGTAAAAGTGGCAAACTCACCCACCTCGCACCAAGAGGAAACGACGAGCCCAATCGATGGAGACTTCTGAGGTTCCTGTCCACACGATTCGATGAGATAAGTATTGACTATAGAGTCAAAAAGATGGTAGTAAATGGAGTTGTTGATATGAGAGTATTGATCATTGTCGCTCCTTCAAATTGGCATGATCAATAATCTGAAAAATACGTAGAAAACATGAGATGATGGTTGAATTTTGGGAAAAGAAAAGTCAAGATGTTCAAGCACTTACCATCGAGTTCGATATGGAAGGGTATATTCAAAATCCATGCGCCTCAGAGCTTTCAAGTCATTTTGCGGCATGATGGTTGGCGAAAAAGTGCACGGCCCGAGTCCCGGCTATTCGCGATTCTGTCACCGCACATGATGTGACTAGGCGGTCAATGCTATTTGTCACGGTCCTAAATTCTTTGACCATATTACCCCAGTATTACCCCAGACCCTGGGTCCAGGGGCTAAAGGCAATACAAACTTGTTCTAGGTACTTAAAACCCACCACTCTGAATCGATTTGCTCAGGATGTCTACCGAAACCTATGATGAACTAACTGCTGTCCCTGTGCCCACTGCAGCTTTCTTGCACGATCATGGTGAGATTATCCTTGTGGGAGATAATATTATACTGAATAGCCTGAAAGTTATCCAGGCTCATTTTTCTATCATTGATCATGTTCGAAATGTAAAACGAACCATATCTAAATCAATCTCTTTGGACTCTTTCACTGCTACGCCTTCTGAGGAGGTCATTGGCGTCGTCAATACAGTTTATTCTGCCTCCGGGAAGCTCAAGGCCATCCTCAGAGAGACCGGGGATGAAAAGGACAAGAAAAGATTGGTAGAAATCTGGAATAACGATACAGTCCTATTGGCGTGCAAAGATGTGTCGGACGTTCATGGAATCTTTTACGCTGATGGTGAGTTTTCTTGCTGCTGCTACTACTGTCTTGATTATGAGCGGACGAAACAATTTAGCTTTTTTTGACTCACTTTGCTTTTCGGACTCGGAGAAATACATCACCTATGTGGCAGAAAAGAAGAAACCAACGGAGAAGAATTCGTTTGAGAAATTTAAATACAATCAACCGTTTGGAGAAGGCCTTGTTGGCAAATATACACCAGTTCTGTTTCTCTTTGATTGGCAAACCGACAGACTGGTTTCACTTGATTATGATGCGCCGGTGTGGTTCGGTCAAGCTTTGTTCGGACCGTCGTCTGACGATAAGATATTTGCAACTGGGTACGAGACTGCCTCGGATGAAAGGCTTCTCGGGATCAAAGGCTGCTACAATCGGCCAACAGGAATCTGGGAACTCATAATTGCGCGCGACGAAAAGAACACAACCGACGCAGATTCCCTCAAGTGTCATGTATCAAAGTTGACCGCTTCTCACCTATCATGCAGGTCTCCTCGTGTCATCAGTAGTAACGGCAAAAGTACCCTATTGTGGGCATCGCAGCCTACAGGGGGCGCTCATAGTGCTACGTCCGCACTACATTCACTTGATATTACTTCTTCTGTAGAACCTTCCCAGACTCGTACGTTAGTCGACGCGGTATGGGAACCTGCAGAAGGCGACTTTCCGGGCCTATATCTGTTAGACTCAGGACTGCCTCGGACTCCGTACGTGCATTGGGGTGAAGGGGACTATATTGTCACTCCAACAAACTGGGGTTCTCGGTTCACGATCGTGCTCATTTCCTTGTATGATGGTACGGTCAAGGAGCTCACGCCTGTAGTTGATGAAAAGCTGTTGAGTTGGTCTGCGATCGTGGCAACAAAAGGAAACAAGCTTGTGTGCGTTCGAAGTTCGCTCACGAATCCATTTGAATTGGTACTCGGCGACCTCGGAGCCTCTGGCTCTGTATCGTGGAATGTGGTGCACAAAGCAGTCCTCTCAGAACAGCGTATGTCCATATCTTGAATGACCGCAAACCAATCTGTTTCTGATCATTCTACATGCATCAGTTCAATCTCGCTTGAATTCTCTTACTGTCAAAATTGTGTCTATTCCCGACCGCTTCCCCACAGAGACTATTCTTATCCAGGATAAAGCTGCCTTGCAAGACCATAAGATACTTCCTTGTATCTCCATACCGCATGGTGGACCACATGGTGCAAACGTTGTGTCTTACTCTGCTCCAGTGTGTTTCCTTGCCCTTGAAGGATGTAAGTCAATCATGATGCCACTATGAACCTGGCTCATATCACTTTCATAGATACCGTATCTCTTCCGAACTACACAGGTTCAACTGGTTATGGAGAGAAATACATTCGCGCTCTCATTGGCCAATGTGGCCAATTGGATGTTGGTGATTGCATAGAATCTGTACGACATCTCGTGAAAATCGGTGCGGCGAGAGAGGGTCGAGGAAAATTGTTACTTGCTGGTGGTAGTCACGGAGGATTCCTCTTGGGTCATCGTTCGTACTTTTTTTCTCGAATATCAACAAGATCTTTGGCTGTAGCTTGTTTTGTTCCAGTGATTGGCCAGTACCCAGAAGTCTTCACCTCGGCTGTCTTACGCAATCCAGTCATTTCTGCCGGAGAAATATCCACGTCCGACATTCAGGATTGGTATTTCTCTGAATTTGCCCTTGATTATCCTCTTTCCTCTCTTCCTCTTGGTTACACGGGTCCGTCTACTTCCTCAAAAGCAGCCATCCCTCCTCGTATCGTTACGCCAGAAGTGTACTCAAAACTCTATCATGCATCACCGATCGCCCACATTCACAAAGTTACCGCGTCTGTGTTGCTGCTCATAGGTGACTCTGATCAGCGGGTGGCCCCGACTCAGGGCATAGATTACTATCACGCGCTTAGGGCTCTCAGAACAGACTCTCCAGACGACATCGAAATGCTTATTTTTCCTGGAGAGGGTCATCCTTTGGAAGGAGTTGAAGCCTCGAAAGTTGTGTGGCTACGTACTGCGAAGTGGTTCAATCGGGAAGCCGTTTGATTGGGTTTTCAACTGCAAAAATTCTGGTTTCGGAGGACATATGTGGGAATCCTCTCTTGGGCGAAACGAGTTGGCTGAAAACACAGGAATTGTATATTCACAGATTGGGAGTAAAATCAATTGAATTTGAAAAAGACGGTTGCAGTTGTATTAGGGGACGACCTTCAGAAAGAGACATCATCTCATCCTGAGAAACGGTAGAAAGGAATCATGCCAAAATGAAATATGTTTAGTGAGAATCAGAGGGGTAAATAATTCCTCTGGGACGAGAAAAATTCGGTTAAGTGCGCGCCCGTATTAACCGTTTCCTCGAATAGTGTTTCGTATTTACAGCTTTGACCAGTTGTCCCAGACTACGTGACGTAGGTGGAGTTTATACCAAGACTTCAGTCACATATAAGTTCAACGAATAGGGGGTTTTCTTCCAGATATCCATAACTCATTACAATATGCCGACCCCACAATCATCACCAGAATGGCTTCTTCGCCTAAAAGTCCTCCCACTTCGATTCTTCACAAATCTTGCATTTTCTCTAGATGAACTCGTTAGACCACGACCCCCCAAGCCGTCGAAGACAATTAAAATTCCACGGACAATACCAGACGACGAAAGTGAAAACGGCAAAAGAAAAAGAGAAGGCAAAAATAAGGAACTCCTTCTTCAAGTCTATTATCCTTTGTCCCACCAGCAATCAACGTTACCAAAGCCAATGCATCCGGAGCTCAAACCCGTGGTAGTTAACTTTCACGGAAGCGGTTTCATGCTCGGACACGCCACTGACGACGCCCGCTGGGCTCGCTCCGTCGCTGAATACGTTGATGCAATTGTCGTGTCTGTCGAATATCGTTTGGCACCAGAACACCCATTTCCCGCCGCTCTCGATGACGGCGTAGAGGCGTTACTGTGGATCATCCATCACGCTGAAGAATTGGGTGTTGATCCGCATAGGATTGCCTTAAGCGGGTTTTCTGCTGGTGGGAGTCTAACATTTGGGGTTCCAATGAGATTAGGAGAGGAAATGCGAAAAAGAAAGATATCAGCAGGAAATGAGTGTCAGCAGAAGGAAGGGACTTTTGAAGCAGGATTTTCCCCTGTTATCCCACACTACCGTATCGTCTTCATCGCCGCCTGGTATCCCAGTGTCGACTATTCGCTCACTCGGGCTCAACGAAGGGCAACAAACGTTCGCCAAGACAAAAACCTTCCGGCATGGTTCACCAATCTCGTCGATACTTGCTTCCTTCTAGGAGTTGGAGAAGCTGACAAGAAGTTACCTTGGCTTAGTCCAGCTTTAGCTCCTGCGGAAATGCTTAAGGAATACCTTCCACATGATATCGTAGTACGTGTGTGTGAATGGGACGAATTAAGAGCAGAAGCAGAAAATTTCTGCAATAGGTTAGCGTCCGAAGAAGGGAGCAGGAGAGGGGTTGGCATAAAGGTTATCGAGGGAGCTATTCATGGTTGGGACAAACATCCGAGTTTGAATTTTAGATGGGATGCAGGAATTGAAGAAGTTTACAAAGAAGTTTGTGTGGAGATGAGGAAGGTATTACTAAAGAAGTAGGAAGTATATTTGAAGATTTTTGTTATATATGAAGTAGATCTATACGGGGGTTTAGTCGGCGCCATAGTGAAGCGGGAAGTTACCAATCATCTCTTCGAGCAGACCATAAGTCAAGGAACTTTTGCCTGTCTTCGACATCAGTGACCCTACTACTCAAGCCGAAAGCGGACTGGTTAGATTTGACGTTATAATCCGGAAATTGGGCTACGACCCAAACCAGAAAGACTTGATGTCGACTGTTTTGTTCAAGGATCTCAGTAATATATATGCGCTCAGCAAATTTATGGAACGCACTTTTCTGAAGGACCATCAATCTATTATTGCAAGAAACGCAATGAGAATGAATTGTGCTATCTGATGTCGAGACTGGTACGACTAACCTGGTGTCCACCGTATTTGACGGCGTCTTCATTTAGCCAACCAATGATATACCGAACCAGCGCTACACAATAATTCATTAGCCAAGCTGGTGCTACTCAGATACTCAGATACTCACCTGCTTCTTTCGCACTTCCCAGATACATGAATTGACCCCCATATGCCCCTCCGGCGTCTATAACGCGTTGCCAATGCTGATCCCACATTTCCTGTGTAGACGGTAATTTTGCTTCTCCTGCCCAAACCTTGGCGATCGCAGAGGCTGCGAACTCAGAGTACATGAATGACTCAATACCTAGGTTCACTGCAAGGTTCAGGTTCAGTGGTGTATCTTCCATTTCGAAGATGAATATTGCCACTCACTGTTGATAAATCCTATAGTTGGTTCCTCGATATAGAATGTGTCTAGATGAAGACTTCGGATATGTGTTCCATCCGTAATGAGTGGTTGAGGCCGTCCACTTCCAGCTGGGATCGTTTCATTCGAACGAAGAGAAGCATTGTGATATTGCGGGAGAAAAGGAAAGGCGTATCGGAATCCTTGAGGCATAGCAAACTGTAAGTGGACATATTGGCGAAGATGTAAGTAATGCCCACCAGTGGCGAATATGATCCTATCAAACCCTCGCAGTAACTACGAAAAACAAAGGCGCTCGTCTAGATATCGTCAGTGCGTGACACAATAAACACGCACAGTGCCGTTGATCAACTCGATTTCGCCTAGTTGAATTCCGAAGTTTTCGTCGGTTGGTCGGATGGGTAGCGGATGGAAGAATTTGATTTCTGGTACAATAGAAACATTCTTGGGTACTCGAGAGAGGTACATGTTTCTTGTTTCCCGAAAGACGGAGTCTGATGGAAAGATTTATCATTGAACAAAATATCACGGCCACTACCCACTGACCCTCATGTGGTCTGACGCTCAAGAACACTTTCTTTGCCTTTGCACTGAGATCCTCTGCGATCTCCGTCCCACTCACAGAACCACCCACAACTAGAACCGTCTGATTGGTGAATTCTTCTGGGCGACGATACTGTCGAGAGTGGCTGATGAGATGCGGATGGAGTTGTGCCCACTGTGTGAGGCCAGGGATGCGAGGGAGGTTAGGAGCGGAGAATCGTCCAGAGGCAACGATGATCGCATCAAACTCCTATTCAGAAAGCGTATAGTTAGAGAGGGGCAGCAGAACTGAGGCATGACTCGTATATGGTCGATACCAACCTCCGTCCACCATTGAATCTTGTAAGAATTTGGTCCAGTTTCGATAAACTTCCTTAGTGTAAGAGACCATCCAGCTTCTTTGCCATTTGCATCGTAACGCTTGTCGACACGTTCGACACGGGTGTTGTATGACGTGTTGGGATTATTGTCGTTACTGTTGATCTCATGGAGGGACGCAAACGTGCGGACATAACGTTGTAGATGATTTTGAGTTAGTGCTAACGAGAACGTCGAGCTCTCAGAGAGACATGACATGAACAGAATAGCATCAATGTACTCAATGGGGTATGGTCTGGCCAAGGCAGTTCTCTGAGCTACGTGGTTGAATGTAAGGTAAATTTTAGTGGCAAAAAATGTAGTAGTTGGAAGGAAATGCTTACTTCTTGATTTTGCTAACGGAGTGCGAAGCCGTCAGGGTCTCCGTTAGAAGAATTGAATCCGCGTACATACCTTGGGAGCAGTTGAAGTCAACGAATGCCAAATTGGTTTTGGGGCTCTGTGTGCCCGCCTAGCCTCTGACACTGCGCTAGGCTCCAGCCCGACGAAGCTCTCTTCGTATGGCAGAGCCACGTTTTCTGGTGGAAGGTGAGGTTGGAAATCCGCCTCAGATAGGTCTAGGTTAGGGACAGGTGCATTTAGTGGGACTTCGTCTGTGTAATGCCAATTTCCGCCTGGTACAGAGTCTCGTTCAAATATTCGGACTTCGTAGCCCATACGTGCAAATTCACGATAGGTGACTAGACCGCTTTTGGTAGTCAAAACGTTAGTTCCTTACTGCGGAAAAAAGGGACTGAGCCATACCCTGCTCCGGCACCAATTATTGCTATTTTGCGTATTGGCCATTTGAATTGGTATGAGTTGGATGGCTTTTGTTTATCGTCGTTGGTACTGGCGAATGGAGCATCGTAGCGGAAAGGGTGTTGGAAAGTAGCATTAGCTGCTGTAAGAAATAAGAAGATGAAGAGAATAGTCAAGTGCATTCTGGACGCGCGAGCTTTTGGTTCAGTTAACTGGCGTATATATACAAGAATTCCAGCAGAAATTGGAATTGAATGCAAGTAACGGGTAACCGCATCGCTGAAGTTTAAAAGAAACTGACGCAAACTATAACGGAAGGAAGGGGAAGAAAGAGTTTCCGTTGCTTCAACGAGCTTAGTCACGGCAGCCTTGATACACTGATGCTGTAAACAGATGAACGTCCAAGAGAGCTCAGTTCCTTGCGATTTGGCACTACTACTAGACAGAGCAAGAATTATATAAACAGTCAGATGAGAAAAGCGAGATAAAGATCTACAGTAAAGTACAGCAACTTATGTAGGTAGTCAATACATTTACTTGAACTATTGCAGTCCTTGTTTAGTGACAGAAACGACAGGAAGAATGATAAGAAGACTCACACTCTTTCCATCTGCCCATTCCTTGCCGTCAATCTTCAGATCCCAAGCGAGCGCACCCTCGAAGAATTCTTTCTGAGCAGGATCGGAAATGTCAATTTTAGTATAAGAGTAGGACTCCCAGTCGGGAGCAACACTGATGACAGGGGTGATATCCTGACCCCGGGCAATTAGAGCACCAGAGATCAGAGAATCGTTGGCCTGACCAAGGACACCCATGGAACCGAAGAGGTACTTGCGAGAAGCCTCAAGACGGTTGAAGAAA
Source organism: Lentinula boryana (assembly GCA_027886635.1). Lineage (NCBI taxonomy): Eukaryota > Fungi > Basidiomycota > Agaricomycetes > Agaricales > Omphalotaceae > Lentinula > Lentinula boryana. The sequence continues at coordinate 62,604 of MU790575.1, forward strand.
CCACCGATCTGGTTAGAAGACATGAAGATCTGGGTGAGCTCGTCGTTGTACTTGAAGTCTACCCGCCAGAGAGAGTACCCCTCCTTATCAAAGCTGCGAAAAGAATATCAGGAATGACAGGAAAACAAATAACATTCTGCACCACGTACTGTTCGTAAAGCCATTCAATAGCGCCGTCCTTTCCCCGTGTGTCTTTGTTAGAATATGCACGTTTCCAGTCCTCGAGGTTGAAAGGAGATTTCGGAAGATCATCAAGGGGGTTTTTCACCTTGGGTTCGGCAGGAACAGAAGGCTCATCCTCATCGTCTTCCTCGACTTCCTTTGCCTTAGGCTTCTTCTCTTTGGGAGCAGAAACAGGCTTCGTTTCTTTCTCTTTCTTCTCTTTAGCCGGAGGAGTAAACTGGAGACCTTTCTCGACGTAGTTTGTCTCTCCATAGATGTCTTTCAGTTGTGGTTGATTGACAATGGTCTCGAGAAGACGGACGACAGCCGGGAATTTGGCACGAAGGGGAGCATCGAAAGAAATCGTGGCACCACGTTGTATGTAAACAGCGAACGCGAGATCGGCAAGCGTGATTCGCTCTCCAACGAGGAATGTGTTTTCTGTCAAGTGTTTGTTGAGGGTAGTGAGAGTTCGTTCTTGGCGCTCAAGGAGAGTATTGTGAAGCTGAGAAGGAATTTACTTTGTATTAAGATATTCAGGATTGATGGGACGCACGGGTTTTGTGTAAGGAATTCTTCCATGGACCAGTTGATTGATTATGTCCGTTGATAAACCATATTCAAGTTCAATGAAATGAGTCCACTGATCAACGAGAGCAGTATCTGTCGCGCTTGCACCCAGTAGACCAGAGTTGGGAGCCAAGGAAGCAACTGGGAAAAGTCGGAGACAATCAGCATTTGTCCAACACAAGAAAATTCAGATATTAGATGTAAAAGGGATCGACAAGAATATTAAGACAGGGATAACTGAAAATCAAGATGTAAAGCTCATCATACGAAGCAGAGTTGACGATGCTGCCCGATTGAACAATACGGGTATTGACTCACTATACTTAGCAATAACAACACCCTCGAAAAGCTTGAAGCCTTCTTTCCCTTCAAAAGCCGGGATTTTTCCATGGGGGAACTTGGCCAAGAATTCGGGGGTTTTGTTGGTTTCCATATGCTTGTAATCAGCATCCACATCGAGGGAAACACCACCAAAGGCCGCGACTGCCTTGATCTGCATTGCCCTCTTCAAACAACCGATCGGTGGATGGATAAAAGGAATCTCACGAGTTTGCCTGTTTCTTTTCCAGGGGAGGTGTATAAAGTACCAACAGACATTTTGAAAGGTAGGTGGAGAAGAGAGGATAAGCAACGTCGATGTTAGCAAAATTTTAAGAGTCATGAAATCACGGGCAAGCTTTAGGGCAGGCAGACTCAATTTAGACGCTCATCGATAATCGATGGAAATATTACCAATACTCTAATCTGGTAAAAAAAAATTAGGTAGATACGAACACTACACACCATCTTGAACCTCATACTATATCCTCCAGAATTGAGTTCTCAGCCTAAAAAGCGATGAAAATTTCAGAAGTCGGAAGGTATCAAAAGTTTCTCTGACCGAAGCGCTTGAGGACGAAGGTTGAGGACCGCTTGAGAAACCATCATCCTGAGTACTGGGCATTTCTCGAGTTTTAAAACGCATCGAACCGAGACCAAGCTGAACACTCATAGTCGCACGGAGATCTTCTCGTAGTTGTTTTCGTACGTTGAGTCTGTGCTCGTGAGTGTCAGCCTTGATTATATGAACAGACAGAGAGAGGACTGACAATTCAAGAAATGAGATTGTATAAACTGAGGGCGCAAATTAGTCAGCATTTGCGGCTCTTTCGAATTTTTGGGACCATCTTGACCTACTTCGGGAAATCAGAAAAGTCACCCCCGTATATAGCAATGACTTGTGTGCTACGGCGTACTATGTAAAGTCAATTCGAAGACAGCAAATAAGATTTCCAGAACAAAGTTTACCAAGATGATATAAGCTACCTCCGCGAGACTGGATAGAGGTCGGTTAAGTCGAATGGTTGAGATTGGATTACTATTTCCTACCTCGTCAAAAGTCCTGCAGAGAAAAAATAATAAATGAGTGTTGACAGCACCCCATCTGTGCTAATGTAAAGCAGGCAAATCAACGTCGATTACAATAGACATCGGGGACAGGGAACTTACGCCCTTGTTCCAGTAATGCCTCTATAGAGAAGAATTGACATGATAGTGGTGATCGCTATGTCTATCGTGGTGGCTATTCCAAAAGTTAGGTAAACTGCCCACTAGATAGAAGGAAACATCCATGGCATAAAAAACGCAACAGTATTCAAATCCAATTCGAACCTTAATTTTGTTGAAATCCAGAAAAGATTGAATGCGGTCGCTGTAATACAGGTTACGGATGAGACGAGGAAAAATTCAAGTCGAGATAGACCTACAATTCAAATATGAAGACTTGGACCAATAATTTTGGTCAAAGACGAACCCATACCGTATCATTCATACATACCTAGACCACCTCCTAGTGAACCACCCAGCAATTAGTACTGCGGCTGTGCAGTTAAGAGTCAAAGTGACACATACCAAGTCCCATCATACCAATCGAAACGACTGAAAACTACCAAAATGAAACATCCAACCGCCTAAAAGTCACGAACTAACACTCACCAACACAGGAAAAGCAATTTTCTGATGGAGAAGGATTTCCCTAGTCACTGTGGAACTTCAGCTCACTATTGCACCTACGTGAAGAAGATGAAAGCCAACTATTCCATATTCGAACCAGATAAAGACTGTCAAAAGATTCGAGATTATGCAAGTACCGAGAGGAATTTGTGAACGTACCATTCCACTAGCCAAAGAAGCACGACTTGTCTTGTTCCTAACGCCTAAGCCAGAGATTTGAGTAACAGGCTTGGTCGTCATTGGAAGGAATTAGACCTTAACACTCCTGCGTTGAAATCAACGTTAGCCAGAGGAGATTCAATTACAACGCCTACCATATAATCTGAACAGCTGCATTGGGGTCTTCGAACTCTTGGACCAAGTAATGGTGGGCAACATGAACTGACAATCCGAAGTGTAAAGTGTCCAATCCGCTAGAAAGTTGAGCATCTATTTCAAGTACTGTTCACGATCAGACTCAAATTCACCAAAGTAAAGCAACCTGGAATAGCAGTGAAATATCTTCATCAGCGAGTGGCGTAGTATGAATTTGGCATGACAGACCAATGCTTTTGTCACAATTGAGTCATTCCTGTAGCTCTTGAAGTAACGAAATCCTTCGAGCAATACGATCCCGTATAAGCTGCAAGTCATGGCTGGTTGGTTTATCATATTTCGATCTTGGCCACAATACGCACACAGCTGCGATCACAAAACCGAAAAACAGTGCGCTCGACGTTTGTTGGACTCTATCAGGGATTAGCTCATCTCCAGCAGTAGACATTATGGATGGCAAGGGTAAAAGCGGAATTTCAAGGCCTGCACAATATAAGGTGCGTATAAAACAGCATTTTGGAGATGTTGTATAGCTTCGGTATTTCAATGCTACAGCTGAGACGGGAATCAACAGACAGATGAACCGTGTTTGATGGAGCCCACCCTTGAGGCTTGACGCGGACGAAGACTTTGAAATCTGAATACTTGGAGGGAATCTTTTCCGTAGTGCCTATACTCACCTGTCGGGTCTCAAGAGCCTCATCACACATGATATTTATTATCCGAAATTCATTCCGTCCAATACTCCAGAGACGCGTGAGACGGCTGCGGAGGCGCTCGAGTAAGTTGACTGATGAAACAGCACGTAGAAATCCATTGGCCGATTGCCTTTTGATGAGAGAAGGAACAAAGAACCCCGATCTTGATGCCGAAGCTAACAGAGTCGTTGCCGGAAACGACACAAAGAGCATAAAGAACACCGGATGCCTTAACAAACAAACATGAAGGTGCGAATCAAACTTTTCATACGGACCTAAAGTTTTGAGCTACAGTTTTCTACCCGACACAATCTAAAGGCCTAGCTCGTCAACATAAGGAAGAGTAGCCACGTCACCGACGGCAACGAAGACTGGTTTTGTCTTGACAAGGGAAGAAGCGGCCTAAAGATATATAAGAAACAACGAAAATAGAGAAGCCTGGTGAGAATTCACCTTCGCAAAAGCATTTTCTGATACCTTGTCGAGTGAGGCGAGGGTCGAGTCAAGAGAAGACTCATGCCCGGAGAGCACTTTCGAACCTAGGACAGACAATAAACCTTCCCGACTGTCAACAGCAGATGCAGCCGCGAATTTAGCCTTGACTAGAGCCTTCTTCAGATCATCTCCTTTCAATCCATTGGAAGCCGTTTTCAATGCCTGGACAGCAGCTTTCCCAGCTTCTTTGACAGCGGAACCAGTGGGACCTTGGACAAGGAGACCGAAGAGGGAGGCATCGGAGTAAGGCAAATAGACTACCTCGACAGCAGTGTCTTTGGGTAAAGTAGCAGTAATAGGCGAGGTTCCTTGTGACCATTTCACCGAAGGGGTAGTGGAAAGGAAAGCAGCCAGGGCCGCTATTTCCGGAGAAGGTCTACCAGCACTGCCAAAGCCAATGAACACGGTCTGGGGTCCACCGTGCGCTTGCAGACGTGTCTCACCACCGAAATATGAGGATGGAGGAGATGAAAGCTGAGAAGTTGCGGATATTTTACTGAGAGACTGTTCAACTAAACTGGTGAGTGTGGTCTGATCAATACCAGTCCCAAGAACAGCGATGTTATCACGGGCAAATGCAGATTGAGCAAAAGATCTGATGTCTTCATGCGTGATGGAATTGTGAGGAGAAGCCAACAAGGATGAACCCAAACCGTTGTGGAAGGCAACAGCGTGAGCTGCCTCGACAGCTTGGAAGCCAGGATTGAATTTAGACTCTTCAATTTCACTTTCCACTGCAGGTGCAACGTATTCATTGTATTCATGGCGGGCAAATTTGGCAGAGGTGACGAAAGAGGTAAGGACGTCAACGAAATATGGTCTGAACGAGGAGTTTAAAACGACGATCAATAGCAATTTCGATGTCATACGCACTCGTCACCCCTCAGAAATTCAGCAGTAAGCGCAAGATGTTCTCGGGACAAGCTTGCGGACAAGACACCGCCGTAAATTTCGCTCTCGCGGACAGTTCCGAGCGCTGATCTTTTGGCAGAGCTCTACGAAGCACTATAAGCCACAATGCACCACAGCTCGTCTGATATTCACACCTTGAAAGCAAAGTTTTTCAAGCCATGAGCAACACCAGGCTTAGACTCGAACCGACTGCCAGCTTTGATCAGAAATGTGACAGAGGCCGTGGGTTGATTGTTGTCTACCGCAGCAACTTTGACGCCAGCACTGTCGACGACGGTAGCAAAGTTACGCGCTACGCGCTGAACCGTTCGTGATGACGCCCTGGCTGTGAGCATGGAGAAGTCTGTGAAGAAATTTGGTGAAGAACAAGTCCGGGTTCATCCGGTTGAATTTACGAAAAACAAGCGTGGGAATTAAACTAGAAACTATCCACATAAATTAAGTACACCGTTACAATAGTTATATCTCTATCGGAGTCACAATCCAGACAGCATTCAAATCCTGCGAGCTGGGACCAAATAGTAGACCGATACCAGACCAGAAGCACCATACATCTCCGTCCAGCATTCATTGTACAATTGTTCAAGATCTGCCTCACTCTCCCCCGCAGCCACAAAAATTGGACGAATCGAATTCATAAATTTCGTCAAAGCTGCTCGATTGCGTTTACCCAGGATCTGAGTTCCTGGATCTGGACTCCAAGTACCGATTGGCATATAGAATATATGCTCGTGGATATCGGTAAAAGCACCAGATACATCGAGACGTTGATGCACAGTGGACGCTACAGCATGGATTATTCCACGAGTAGCCAGGACACTATGAAGCAGCCGATAGAAGCGGTCCAGGCCTGGAACATAGTCACGCGGATCTCCCATGGCCTGAGGAAAAGTCGGGTGGAATGCTGGGAATGAGCCCCACTCTCCGGACAGGAACATACCCCCAGACTTAAGCAATCTAGCTGCTTCAGAGATTATAATGGAATAATCCCGGACCTTCAGAAGAGGGCTATGAATAATTAGCTTGGCAACTGTATATTAGCCTCACCGTCATGAAAATTGACCGTGCATGAATAAGGTCCACAGAGCCATTGGGCCATCTCATTGGCTCACCAATGTCGTGAAGTTCGAATTGGACATTGTCTTCGGGATACCGAGTAGCAATAGGTACTGAAGCCAGAGACTCCACAATTTGCATTCCGAAGACTACAGAGAACTGACTTACCAACATCCAAACCAAAAAAGAATACATGTGGAAATTCTCTGGCCATCTCCATAACCCTAGATACACAGGGTGAGTACTGCATAGCAGGATAAATTCTGTACTTCACCATTGTCCAGTCCCGCATCCGAGGTCAATCGCGATTTTTCGTGGCCCCTCTTGAGGCGCCAAAACTTCAGTAACGGGACCGATGTAGTTCGCTCTTCCTATAAGTTGATACAAGGCTTTGTGAAGAGCGTTAACTCTCTGCGGAGCGGATGCGATGATCAGTGCTGTATTTTAGCAAAGAAATTATGTGTACCTGGTTCTCGGGGGTATCCACAGGTAGCGGATACGGAGATGTCGCAGTGTCGGCTTGGTATAATCGATTATTGCGCTCAGTAAAATAGAGTGGGAACTCAGAGTCCCCGAGCTCGTTTAGCTCTGTGTCCTCGCCTCCAAGTTGCACGTCTGGTTCATCTTCTTCAACATCGACAGGCATTGTGAGTGTTCCCAAAGTGGCTTAGATGAAGCTTTTGACCGTAAGTATCTAGCTTCATGCCATGGATTTATACCCTGAAGGGCAGCTTGAAGCCCGCCTTCACCACAGCAAATACTGGCTGGCAGGCTAAAGATACGAAAAAGAACGTGGTAAGTAGCATGACGATTCCTGCTGTTGTTGCTGCGAAGTAAGCTTTAGAAGACCCTTGCGCTATGTATGATCTTCATACTTGCGTGATCGCAGTGAGTGTTCGTTTGAGTTTATTCTTTTCTCCATTTTGTATTGGAGCGATTCCAGAAGAAATGCAACTGTTCTGCTTCAACGGAATTGTCTCACTAGAGGCAGCTGGCCGTTTCAATAGAGTTGTGCGCACAGCGACGTCAATTTCCGTTTCCATAAGCGAAAATACTGCAAAGTGGACGACATGAGGATCCAGGAAGCGCAATCGCCGATTTCGGAGGACAAGAAACAGCCGCCGCTGCGTCACGCATCGCGCTTATGGCAAAATCACGTGGATGGCGCTATACAATAATAAAATAATCTCGCGTCCATGATAGAAATTTGTCCTTCGACTCAATCCGACTTATTGTTCCCCTTGTGTTTTCATCTCTTTTCTTGATTCCGCTGCCCAATGATGAATGCTAAACGCTTCTTCAAGGAACAACAAGAGCGTATGAACTTTTCAGACGATGATACCGACGACATATATGTCGCTCGAATGACCGGCGAAGACTTTTGGTGCGTGACAGCCAACTCTTCGGATATTTTTATATTCAATGTTTCCTCTATCTAGCATCGGTTCAAATGAGGAGAATGCTGCTGCGATGAAGAATTTCACACAAGATGCTCACTATGCATCATCTCCAAGGTTTCAATACGCTATATTTGATCTTCTTCGAGATACTCAACTATGTCACAGAGGATTCAAGCGCAAAACTGATAGATCAACCCTCGTGCGCTCCTCTCCGCGAATTAAACGATCGAAATCGTCCACGCTATCCGCTAATCAAGTCGAGGAAGAGGGCGCAGCATTGAACCAGTGCGTTGCAGGACTTTTTCATGCGTTTTCTTATCCGAAAACTGGATGGTCAATAATTATTTTTACCAGGAATGAACACAGCCATTCGAGCAACAATGCTTCTTTATCCTCGGTTTTGGACAAAGTAGCATCAAATGGCTCCTATTCTGGTTCCAGCAATGTGACTTTTGACAAGGCTTTGGACTCTGTGCCTCGACTCAAAGTTGCAGCGACGATGATTTTCGACGAGGACAAGGCAGCCGGGATCTCCTCTGACGCTTCGACAGCCCCGTCGTCCCCTATTGCAGATGCCAGTACCTTTTACATCCCTGCTGATTCGAGTGACAAATCACCTGAGAGGGAGAAGTCTATGCTCGAGATTATCCTCGAAGCAAAACACTCTACTCGTAGGAGAGGCGCCAAAAAGACGATCCCTCTCACTCGCCTTCAGATCGAACCAAAGGCCCAGGCTCATCCTGCCGACGAAACATCGATCATAGACAACTACTCGAGTTCAGAACCTCCTACCTCATCTCCTCATACCTCACCTGATCGTTTGAACTCGTTCTTGTTACCAGACGTTAGTTTATCTTCTAAACCTTCGAACACCTCCGCAGAGCCCAAGTCTCGGGTCACTTCTACATCTAGCCTAGTGACTGCTAAATCATCGGAAACGGAACCAAAAGGAACGGTACAACCATCGGTTCCACCGAAGAAGCCGACTCCGTACGAGTTCGCTTGCCAGGTACAGAATGCTCCAGTCAATAAAACCGGCGTTGTTCAATTTCTGGAAGGATTACGCATCTATTACTGCGGCTTGGACGTCAACTCGAAACTTTCCGGCAGGTCCACCCAGAGAAGGCTAAAGATCGTGAGTCCTGCCTGACCCAATTGAATGTCTCTTCTCATCCAATGCACAGATATTGCGACACGGCGGTTCTATCATACCCAAATATGAACCTGACAGAATCACACATATTGTGGTAGACCCAGTACTCCACCCGATTAGCTTCTTGAAAGCTACCGGCCTGGAGAAATTGAATGAGGTTCCTGAGCATATACCTATTCTCGCCTGGCAATGGGTCGTCGCCTTGATAGATAACAACCCATTTCCAAGGAACGGAAAAGTTACCAAAATCAGACAAGTTTCGAGTCTATTTGAATATGGTGCTTACTCGAGTCGGCTTCCTCCAATCTCAGCCGTATCTACTGTTCCAAGAGCTCACAAACAGAAGCGTGCGTCAAATCAAGACGACGATCAGGGCGATTCCAGTCGGATCTCGTGCGTGCAGAATTCGTATGCTTGATATTTGAGGCTAACTTTGCCCCTTTACAGAGAGTTTTCGGTCACCAATATCAAGTCGGACGTTTTAGCCAATGATGATAGCTCTCGGCATAAAATTCTGGAACCTCAGCAAAGCCGAAGGACAGTCGTGAGGTCGGCTTCTACTCGAGTACCCCTGGACTTCCAGCCCGTGAAGAACGAATCTGTCGATCCATTAGTAGAATTCTATCTGCAGGAGACAGGCAAGCAACCAGTAAGTCATCTATCATGGTGCTGCATGCTTCAATTCTCTGACTCTCTCGATCTCCAGCATCGCCAGAATGAAATAGACTCAGAGACCGACGGTTCAGACCTTGAGTCTCACCACCAGAAGGCTGCTCCAAAATCCAAGAGGGTAGGTTCATTTGTTCCGCCGCAGTCACAGAGCGGGAATTAAGAAGGCTATCCAGGACTGGCTTTGCAAACAGCCCAATCAGAACGCCAAACCTTGCCCAAACGAAGACATCATAAGAAAGGTCTGGCTGTCATCACCGGGACTGTTTGACCTGTTCGTTGACCTTTCCGTATGTAGCTTGAAGAACTTCAGGAACTCCACAAAGTCAAACCTACCGAAGATGACCATTGGAGAGTATACAGCTATAGTAAAAGTAAGTCATATCAAGCGGTGCTGTCAGAAGCCGAACCTCAATATGGATATGGCCAGGCATTCGAGCACTTCGAGCACATCCCAAACGGATCAAGTCGTTGGAAGACGCCCAAAAAATTCCAGGCATTGGCAAGAAAACTGCTCAAAAGGTGTGTATTGGAGTAGCGCTCCCCCGTCCACGACTACACGGCTTTAGATCATGGAAATCATCGAAACCGGCGACCTCCAAAGGATAGCATATGAAAGGACAGAAGACGTCAAGGTCCTGTCAATCTTCACAAAAATTTACGGTGTCGGTACGTCATTCATCCCCAACTCATGATCCTTAACCTATCATATTGCCGTCCAGGTATCCAAACTGCAACGATGTGGTATGCGAGGGGTTGCCGAACAATAGAGGACCTATGCAACGGCGTAGGAGATGTCACATTGAACGAGGGTCAAAAGATCGGCATCAAGTTTTACGACGGTAAATGCAACACATACTTTTTAATATGTCCTTCGACTGACCGTGTTTTTAGACCTGAATTCCCGTATGCCTCGTGAAGAAGCCAAGGCGATTTTTGAGTTAATCAAACCCATTGGTGCGTATGAAATCGTCACCGGCCTTTTCCATATTCACACATACTGCAGCTCTTCGTATCGACCCCGAACTATTTGTGGAGATCATGGGCAGTTACCGAAGGTATTATACCCTTTACTTTGAAAAGCACTGATCTGGGTTTCACCTTATCCTTAGAGGAAAGGCCGACTGTGGTGATATTGACATTTTGATCACTCGATGCCCCGACGACGGACGGACGCATGAGGGTGAGTATGTCCGTAACTCTTGAAGGCTTTGCTTTGGCATTGATTTATCGCATCCCAGGCGTACTTCACGAGCTTCTTCAGAAGCTTCATATTGCCGGCATTCTCACAGAGGACCTGGCCCTTCCTGATTATTCCAAACCACTCGAAGCTGTATACCATGGTCTTTGCCGCCTCCCTAATGTTCCAGGTACACGGCGTCGACGCATTGATTTCCTCACGGTTCCATGGAGTTCTAAAGGCGGAGCACTTTTGTACTATACGGTCCGTTATCCATACTTCTCCTTCTCAAGCTTTACTAACTGCTTTTAGGGTGATGATATGGTAAGTTCCGTTCGTCAGTGTAAATGTGCTCAAACATGATCTGCTCGTATTATGCAGTTCAATCGTTCGATGCGACTTCTTGCGAACAAAATGGGATACTCCCTCAATCAAAGGGGCTTGTACGCTGGAGTCGTGCGTGACCCTCGCAACCGCACCGTCAAACTGAACACCGGTACATACATTTGTTGGTTTTCTCTCCAGGTCGTGACGACTCACTCTTTCTGTAGGAAATTTGATAGCATCAGAGACCGAAGTCGAAATCTTTGAAGCTCTCGGCGTTCCGTGGCGAGAACCCCACGAGCGCGTCACGTATTACCAAGATATTGCAAAAGCTGAGGTAGAAAAGAAAACGACAAATGCACTTTGAATTACAAAGCACCTATATCCAACTTTTACCAATGTATAATGTACAATATTTACATTATTCTTATTCACAATATCTACAACAGCCAAACCTCCCAATCTATACATGAACATGATTCGTGACACCACGGCTTCCCAATGGAAATTCATCGTGGTCCAAACGATCAAACGATGAGGGCAACTGACTATTCTGAGCCACGATCCAACTCGCTATCGTGTCAGGGATTGTGTCAGGGAAAGGAAGATCTCTCGTTATCACCGGTAAGTCTCGTTCTGCACCAGAAACGAAAGATGTCCTGCTTGCGGCTTTGCGGACGTTGAGAATCATACGAGTGGTGAGGATTCCAACTGCCGCATGGAAGGGACTATTGGTTAGCGATTCGTTAGTGGATAGAAGACAATGATACAACGGTGAGAGTCCCATTTACCCGTAGCTGAACCAAGGAATATGTGTTACACCCTGAAGATGAGAAAAAGGCTCAGTTACGACTCCTACTAGTATGACCCGCAAGCACTTACCACTACCATCAAGTTGTTGAAAACCAAAATACAAGTGATGCTTGGATATCTGTCAGGAAGATTCTCATAGAAGGCGAAATTACTTGATTTACCTGAAGAAGTACAACAGATTATCACGTAAAAGGAGGGTATGCAACGATATGTGAACACCATTTCTCAGTCGTGCTGCGTGGGATTTGATTGTCTTGTACAATGCATATCCAAACAAGATGCCCTCGTATATTGTAGCTAAAAGTAGAATGTTATCAGACGAAGATGACTTCGCGTATTCCGAACTTTACTCACCGGGAACCCATTGGGCCCACTCTATACCAGAATGGATCGATGGACATCCTGGAAGTGGAAGGGTTATCGCACTGGAGATGACAGCACGCCTTCTCTGAGCGTTATGGACCAATATATAAATGAACCCTGCAATAGAGCCCAGGAATAGGATGCAATTTGTGATAGCTACCTAGCTCGACTCGCGAGTCAGGCCTTCTGATGATAAGGATGAGATGAAATAGACCAACGTACTCTCTTTGAGCAATTGAAGAGAGCATAAATCCTCAATTGCATGATAATTTCCACAGACCATAAGCTGATGGCCCCGACTACACGGATAATGGAGTCCATCGCTACACAGCTAAGTAAAAAAAATCCTTCAGGAAAATGACAGCGCATTGCGAGAGCGATTAGTGAAGTACTGACAGATTGTCCGACGTGACTTCAGGGAGGGCAAAAACATGTATTTGGACCACGTCGAACACCAGAAGGGCAAGGGTGTAGTAACGGATCTGAGCCCCGGCCGATGTAAATATAGGACAGCACGTTCAGACATGCGAAAAATCCGTACCCAAAGGAACATGAATTTGGCGAAATTGAGTCGCTGCGGCTTCAAAAGGAGGGCTCGTAAGATGATCTTTTGGCTACTAACCTAGAGCATGTAACTCACCCATATATGGCGAACCTTCAAGAACGACCTCTGGTTCAACAAACCGGATCTAACTCGGAGGCGGGAATTATGCATACCTCATCTTCAAGCGTTACAACTGCAGCAGCAAAGTGTAATCAAGGTAGAATCAGTCAGCCTGATCTTGAGCACCGGCGAACACCAACCCACAATAGTCGTGTAGTCCCCATGTCAGCCCAACTACTGAAGATAGATAATATTCTTTGGTCAGCTGCGAGGCAAACTCAGAACTGAATTGGAGAAACGCACAGCAGACACGGAGAGGGATCAGATTAGATTCGTAGAGAGATAGGTATTCGCTTTCTTCATCGGACATGGAGGATTGGGAGGAGGAGGAGGAGGAGGAGGAGGAGGAGGGGGAAAGACGAGAGAGAGAAGGAGGGGAAAAGACGTGAAGGGGAAATTTGTGCGATCCAATTCCTTAGTGCGATCTCGTTCACTGCCCGTTTTAAGTATAGAAATTCCTCCGGTCTTTTTCAATAGAAATAGAAATATGTCAATGTCGACTACCACTGATCAGTTATTCGAATTTCAGATCTACAAGCAGAAAAATTGAGAGAGACGGTTGTAGCTGAGGGAAAGAGAAGAAGAACTGATTTGGAGAGGAGCAAAATAAACGTAGTAAGCAGCCATATGCTTGTAGAGGTTGAATTTTCAAGGATGCGCCACTTCTGCTCCCGCGGCCTGGAAAGAGTGCCTGACATTTGTCCGTCGCACAAAGGAAAAGCGCTCCGTCGGGGGAGTTATACGCCACTATATGTCCAAATTTCGGCGGCTGGATTGGAGGCAAGCCTGGAAATTCCTTTAGTCGATAGTAAATACGAAGTACGATAGAACAGGTAGCGATACAAGTATTTATAGAAGTACAAAGTAGAGTTGACACTACTAACAATCTCGGGAACCAAGAGAACCTCCGCATCACCACCAGAATGTACATACACACCAGAATGTCCACATAGCAATCCAAGGTATCTTCAATCAGTTCATTCCTCTTCCTCAAACTTAAAATCAGCATTCCGGCTCTTCAATATCTCCTGTAAAATATCACATCTCGTCCTCCACATTTCTCTTTGATTTTCTAATTCCTCTATTTTCACTTCCAAACTCAACTGATACTCGAGCTTCCGTCTCCGACTTCTCCGCGCGGCGAGAGTGCACCGGCGACGTTTATATGCTAGTTTTTCTGATTCTGTGGCGTGCGGACCTGGGGGTCCTTCCGAAGGGATTTCGGAGGACGACATTGATTCTTCTATACCTTCCTCATCTTTGTGAGCATGTGCCTCATTGATATCATCCCCTTCGAACGCCACTGAATGTGAGCGTTTACTGTTATTCTTAGCGGCGGTTGTTTCAGAGGGTATTATTATGTGTGGCCGAGGGCGAGTAGGAGCATCGAGTGGTATGATATTGTCGAGGATGACACGAGGTCGTGTAGTCGTCCCGTTAGATACTTTCGAGGAAGTGAGCGATGAGGACGCCTTGCGTGATGGCGAAGTAGCAACCATTACGTTGTTAGCTTGAGAGGAAGGAAGACGCTGAGTCGGATGTAGGCTGCGATTTCTATAGCTAGACCCAGCATTATAAGTCAGGGTAGCAGACTTATTCGAAGAGACTGCTACAACGGGGTCCGGGTCTTTGATTGGACGAGGGCCCATGAGCATTGCAGGTTTTGGACTATTCTTGACTGGTTGAATAGTATTTATATGGCTATCTGCCTTCATTGAGCCAAAGTTGTTAAACTCAATCGAGTTCTTAATGGGACTGTGAAGCGAAGAGGAAGGAGAATCGTCTAAAGTTGGAGAAGCGCCTAAGGGAGATGTCAGATAATCAGTGAATTGTTCCTCCCTCAGGAACTCGGAAGCGACTGAGTAATATATTAAATCAGGCGGAAGTGAATGAGAACAGTCATTCTGCGTACCGATAGAGTCATATACAGACAATTGCGGGTCGTCTTCTCCATTGTCCCCTGTGTGAAGTTCGGCAATCGGTCTTGTAGTGTTGTCAACTAGACTATTGTCGTCGACTTCGTTCGCTAACATCCGTAAGTAGTTACTCCGGAGTGACTCGAAGTCAGGAAGTATGTCCTGCGGGACTAGCGCAGTTGTTAGACGCGTATAACGAATAAGTATATCAGGAATACCATTGGATGGAGAACGCGTTTTTGGAAGATTTGTCAGGTTATCGTTATCACATGTTGGGAATGTAGCATTCGTATCAGGAGAGCGAGACGAGTTGTTTGATGTATACGAGGCGGTGAGTGCATTCTGATAGCTGAACAAATAATCTTCGAGCAATGAAGAATGACTGGGTTGGTGTGAATAAGTCAGTTCCAAGTCATATGCACGGGGCGGGGTTGGTGCTTTGTCAGCGAGCGACGAATTCGCTGGTGTAGATGAGAGATTTCTCCATCTGTATGAGTTTGATGGAAACGACATTGGTACCAAGGCAAAAGCTGCTGAAGATAGGTGCGCCACGGTAGAATGTCGTGAAATTAAAGAGGGACCGATATTTCAACAAAGTACAAAGGTATCGGCGGATACTCACGAGGATTGAATTGAGTGAAAGCGGGGACGCAACTTGATAAAAATGGGGGGAAGGTGAAGGTACGGGGAAGAAGTTAGAGTGGGAATGGGTCGCTGACTCACCTGCACGTTGACTCATACTGCACGTAAAGCACGTGCTGCGATACACCTATTCGGGACCGTCGGTACCCTGAACAGTTTTCGCACGGTGCGTTCGACTCTTTTCAAACAGCTTCATTCTTTGTCCTCATTGTAAAAATCCAGTCATCATTCCAATATCTTTCTCACTCACACATATATGATTCTCATACTCGTTAACACTTCTAGTTTGGGCCAGCTTCAAACATGCTAATCTAGTAGTGCTTTTGTATGACCAGATTGGCCAAGATACATCAACCTGCCCTTTTAGATGATTGGCTTACTGGAATTGCGACCTAACGTCCCTAGTCTTTCTCCTCTGTCCCCTTGTAGAAGCAGATTCAAGAAGGATCACATTCTCCTCCTCGCCTCAGAATATACTGTCGTTCTCTGTCACTCTCTCTTCGGAACCACATGAGCCAGCAAGTCAAAAATTTTCACACCCGGATCACAAAGAACGCTAGTATCATTCGTCCTACCTCATGAGCCCAAATTGATTCTGGAAGAACATGGAGTAGACCTAAATCAACGCAGCCTCTGGTCCTGTAACACAGCGGCCGAGCCGGAGCCTTCTCGCTATCGTAAGATCCATGCGGAAACAGTGCTTATCCGGACATGTATATATGGTGGATACAAGAAACAGTTCTCATTGGATTGGCAATATCTACAAGGTAATTATCTCGATCATGTGATTGCTTATTTTGGATACCTTCCGCGGCAACCCAATCATAAGTATAACGCATGTGAACTGGGACATGCTTCTGATGTCTATGACGAGTCTCAGTCCACCTATATACAAATATAAAATGCTTGGAGACACGCCAGATTCAATTTTCCTCTCCAGTAACGACCGTTACTCCATCTCACTTCAATTTTTCTCACTTGTCCTCAATGGCGAGTTCTCCAATTGTCTCGATTAATACGCACACCACAGCATCTTCGCCGCGCCCTCACATTATTTACACCGTAGAGGCAGCCCGCGGCGGGAATCATGTTGTCGTGAACAGGAGATATTCAGAGGTAAGCACGCTCAATGTCGTGTGTGTAAATCCGACTGATATGTATACTCTGTCTAGTTTCTTGCCCTCCATAATACGCTCCAACCAGGTAAAGATATTGCCGTCTCTCTCCCTCCCAAACGCATCCTAGTCACTTCCTTTGTTCCATCCGCGTGGTTGGATGATGTTCTGATCAAGGAGCGCAAGACTGGTCTCGCTGCATATCTTACTGCGATTTTGGCTCATCCCATGTATCATAATGCACCCGCCTTGAACGAATTTCTCTCTCCAGACGAATCAAAAGACACCCTCGCCAAGCTTGATCTGGAAGATGCGTTGCCTTCGACGTTGTCTCGGCAGAAAGCTCTCGAGTTGAAGACACAACTTTTGGCCGGAGAAGGACAGGCTGCTGCTGCTAATGGCGAGGTCAATGCTGAAGCGACATCGATCGCTGCCGCGTATTACCCTGGTCGGTCCCGCACGACCTTCGAAGTCTATCTGTCCTGATCTCTTACATTTTAGACTGGAGCGAATCCGAGTTTCCTCCTGAAAGTTTGGATTATACCAGGTTCTCTATCCTCTTCTTTGGTATTTAAACTCGTAGCGTCTCTTCTACTGTGGCACGTAATGACTTCAAATTTCTTCCCTTGCTAAAGCATTCGCAATCCCGAACTCTTCCAACACTCTAACCTGGGATTCTGGAAGTCAAGACATGCTGACCCGAACAGTCACTGCTGCTCGTAATAGTGGCGCTGGGACTAAAGTCGTCTTATCTGTCGGTGAGTCAATGCGATTCCGATTTGACTCTCGCCGTCTGATGTCATGGACGTATGCTCATTCATCACACGCATCTGATTCCTAGGTGGCTGGGGCGGAAGTGTCTACTTTTCTCAGTGTGTTGCATCTGCCGCAAACCGAACGACTTTTGCGAATACATTAGTGAGCGCTGTGAATACCTTTGGTCTAGATGGTAGGAAGTCCTTTTTTCTGAGCAAGACTGATTGTGATTGATCGTGGTTAACATAGGAATTGACATTGACTGGGTAACTTGTCCTCTTAGCGCATCTGATGGATCCTAAACGAGTTGAACCTTTAGGAATATCCGAATGAAGTCGGGGCGGGAAATATCAACTCGCCTTCCGACGCTGCGAATCTTTTGACGTTCTTTACTCAACTCCGAACTGCGTTGGGTAATGAATTTTTTTTGTGCAAATTGTTCATTACTGAATTAATACATCCATCAGGCTCATCCAAAATCATTTCCGCTGCTGTCCCTGACACTCCTTGGCTCGGCTCGGACGGAAGCCCGCTGACCAACGTATCTGCATACGCTGCTCAAATGACGTATCTCAACATCATGTCGGTATCGTTTTTATGTCTCGAAGCAGATGATATACTGAAGCTCTTCTGCGGATAGGAACTACGATATATTCCAGTCCTCCTCTACTCCAGGCCCTAACGCTCCCCTCGGAAACCTGTGCGGCACCTCCAGCCTACCTCAATACAGTGCGCAAGCTGCGCTTAGTCAGTGGTCCGCGGCGGGGTTCCCTGCCTCGAAGATGCTTTTAGGACTTCCGCTATATGGTTATGTGTCTGATAGCACCAAGACTACACTCACAGGGAGTTTAGTCGATCCTTCTCTGGAGGAAGCGCGTATGAGTGAGCCGAACGGCACCAGCGGTGCCAAACCTGGAACTCATGCCAGGAACCCACAGACGTTCCCGGTCAAGAAGCCTGCTGGTGGTCAAGGTGGTGAGAGCAAGGCTCATGGCGACGTTGCCAATGGGAAAGGAAAGAAAAGTACCACGAGTCAGTCTGGTGTTGGGAACGAAACGCGAAAGGAGACGAACGCTTCGTCGAAGCCTGAACATAGCACGGCGGCAACAGCGAACCTTCAGAGTTGGTACGGTCAGCAGATTCCTTTTAGCTCGATTGTGGCGTCGGGAGCTTTGGTCAAGAACGCAGATGGGACGTATGGTGGAGGAGCAGGATTTATTGAAGGTAAGAAGCGTCACATTGAAAACGCACAACCTGTCCGTTCATGTATGTGTTGTTCTTTTACACAGGATGGGACAATTGCAGTGACACTCCGGTATGAACACAAACCCTCTTGTAATTTTGCTGTCTGATGTGCATGGCTTAACCTCGAATATACCGCAGTTCCTCTTCAACACTTCTCAATCGACGGTAGTCACATACGATGACACCTTTTCTCTGGGAGACAAGGCAACATTCGCGAAGCAGAATGGTATGGCTGGATGCTTTACTTGGTCTCTCGATCAGGTTCGTATTTTATGATTTTATTCGTCGATACTAATATACCAACAAATTTTTTTCAGGACGATGGAGTGACTCTACAGAACGTTATTAGGGCAAACCTTGGCCTTTCGTAGATTTCTCTTATCTACTCGTACCAGGGTTGTCGCTTTTAATGGAGATATCTGGCTCGTACCCTTTAGTTTCACTTAGCCTGACAGGATTTTTTGGTGTAATATTGATTTTATTCATGATACGGCATGTTTCTAACGATTTGTTCATGAATACCTATATCCCCGTATGACCAGTTACTGTACCTTGTATACACAAATCTTCGCGATGAAAGTTTTGGTAATAATAAGAAGGCTCAGATGCATAGAATGGAATTAATGTAAAGTCATCGGTAGGGATTGACACACACCAGGAGTATATGGAAAGAAACTAAAAAGCATTACAAGAAAGATAGAGATAAGTATTTCGTTTATCTGGATTAAAATTTACAGTACAAAGGATGAGAAGTAGAAAATTAAATGACGACACGAGATCGAGCATTTCGACTCGACTGGTTACTGTTCCTCGAGCTAGAGACACCATGAGCATTCCACACCGATTTTTCATTCATATCAAATGAGAGGACTCCTAGCGGGAGAGGCAGGAGTAGATGGCGCAGAAAAAAGATTTGATTTCAGGGTCGAAGAAGATGCACACGATGGGCTTCTCGACTCCGTATACGTCTGAGAACGACGAGGAGACGTGTATCCGTTGTGGGAAGAAAAAGGGGAAGACTCGTTGGTACTATAAGGTGAGGTGGAACCGAGCCCGTATGGGGTAGGGGATGAGAAAATCGGACCACCCACTGAGCTCATAGGGTGAGACTGATTCAAGGCTGAGACAACACTACCTCTTCGACTACTGGGAGAATGAGCGGGAGGAGATGGTTGGGCAAATGGAAGCATGTGCGCTTCATACGTATTTAAATTGTATGAATTGTATGTCCCGGGTTCAGGAGAGGTCAAGAGGAAGGGGGTGAAGGAGTTTTGTGGGCTTGAAGAGTAGATAGGTGGAGAACGAGGAGGGTAAGAGTAAGAGGAATAGGTGGAAGGACTAACGGGGGACCAAGGAGACTCTCGAGGGCTTTCATATGGATTTGAGGGAATTTGCTCATAGCAGGCCATGTCAGACTGCTGCTGCTGTTCACCATGTCGGTTGGTAGCATAAATAGTGTACTCGGACGCGTGTCGTTCCATGCCAGGATGTAGTACAGACTCCCCGGCACTACTAGCTGAATCCATGCCAGCCTGAGGGGACCGGAAAGTATAATTACGATACCTGGGACTCGGATGTGATTCATTGGCACTAGCCTGAGTCTGAGGGTCATGGTCATAGAATATTTCCTGGTAGTCTCTCTCGCTGAGGATGATTTGTGACCCATCCTTTGCGATGGCGAAGTTTCTCGGACGTTGCATTGCTGAGGGCTGCGTATATGGATGAGGCGGAATATCACAGGGTAGATAGATGCTGTGGATGGGATATGAGGGAGATGTAGATGTATGGTGAGGATGAGGGGTGGGTTTTATATGATGAGAGGGAACGCTTTGTCCGGACAAAAAAAGTGCGATGTTCAAGTTTATTGGATATGAAACCATCGTCCAGGGAGCATGTAAAATATTTAGCTGTATAGGGAAATCCAACTCTTTGGCCGCTTACTAGTATTACCATCATGACTTATTCGAATTTCAACTTCAGCTATAGTATAGGCATGAATCCAGGGACCAGTATATGGCAAGCTTGCTACTTGCCTTGCGGTGGCGTACTAAAGCCAAAGTTTTCTCACAGTGTACTGTATGTAGGCTGCATGCAGTGTTAAAGTGGTAGAAATGCCAGTGGGTTTACAAGTATGTAAGCCGTAAGGAGAAAGGGCAAACCGGGAATCATGGTTAATGGGAGGGACCCGTCACCCAACCCAGTAAAAGGATGAATAATTGCATACTAATACCTGTCTCCCCGTTCGCCAGGCATTACCCTCCAGAGGTGTCTCACAGTGTTTCTCATGTGAGGTGTTCAAGTTGCAGCAGTAATATGTAAATCAAAAGCTGTTTGAATTCAATTCGGTTTTGGTTTTGCTCGTTGAACTGTGGTAAGAGTTGAAAACAAAACTTGAAAAAAGCACATGTGAAAGGTATGAAAAGTACGATACCACAGATTCAATAGACGATAAGCAATTCGAACTTAAAACTCCACAACTCCTACTTCTCCCTCAGGGCCTTTATGAGATCATCCTTGCTCCTTATAACTTCATCCTTGCTCTTTATAACTTCATCCTTGCTCTTCAACTCCTGGTCCCTGCTCTTCAACATGACCTCTATGAGTTCATCCTTTTTCTTCAACTCCCGGTCCCTATCCTCCGAAATCAGCTCTCTGAGTTCATCCTTGTTCTTCAACGCCTGGTCCCTATCCTCCCGAATCAGCTCTATGAGTTCATCCTTGTTCTTCAACGCCTGGTCCCTGAGAAAGCGCTCAAGCTCAGAAGCTGATGGTTCTGTTCATATATGATCACCTAAACGGCCCGCTGTATTCCGCCTTTCACAACTTTTCTCTTTGACCTCAAACACCTAAGCCTGCCATGCCAACCACGAAGGCTCAAGCAGCCAAAGACAAGGCAAGTGGGGTTCACCGAAACCCACGCGCAATACGCTCTTAGAAATCGAAACTGACTTGTTATATCTGCACAGGGCAACGAGGCGTTCAAGAACGGCGATTATGTATCTGCTATTGGGTATTATACACAAGCTATCCTCGAAGACTCAAAAGATTGGACCTTTCCTCTCAATAGAGCCGCTGCTTATTTGAAGCTAGGCAAGTACGTTCTGCGACTTTGTGTTGATATGCTCAAAGCCTGATCGTAATTGTTGAATTACAGAAATGATGACGCTGAAAGAGACTGTAACACAGTTCTCACGTTGAATACCACCAATGTTAAAGCTCTGTTTCGAAGAGCTCAGGCTAGAAGGGCTCTTGAAAAACTTGACGAGGCGCAAAAAGGTATGTGTGTTATTTAAGGAGCTCTGTATCGACCCCCGAAACTCAATGTGCTTTAGATCTTGAACAAGCTATCGCTCTCGATCCATCCAACCAAGCTGTTAAAACAGAATTGAGCGTTGTCAAGGATCAATTATGGAAAAAATCATCCTCTGAGGTCGTTCATCCAATGCGGAGACGCGTTCCAATAAAGATCATTGAGTCGTCTTCAAAAGATTTCAGCGCCGAAGGAAAACGTGCCTCGACAGTCAACACTAGCTCGAAGCCATTGAACTTGACCACATCGTCATCGCCAACAGCATCAAATAACACTCCATCCACTAACTCTGCTGCTACACAGTCTACAAAATCCTCTACCATAGCATCAATTTCTGCAAATACCGCCTCATCTATACCAGACTCACCAAACCCTCCACCGCAAGATTCTGCGAAATCCAAAAACTCTTTTCAAGAGGCCAAACGTGCTCGGAATGATAAAGAGAGCAACACTATCCGTGTAGGCGGAGGCATTTTCCGTGCGTCAGGCAAGAATACGATATTTACTCCTCGATCTTCAACCAACAACGAAAACATTCCACCTTCTGGAAATAATTCTGGAGCGCAGGCTGCGAGAGACAATCCTGCACCTACTTGGGGTCGCGACGTTCGTTTGGGTACCGACACGACCACGCTGTTTGAGTTCGCAAAAGGATGGAGTCGTTTGTCGGATTCTTCGATTGAAGAGAGGTTTCGATATATCATGGTGGGTGTTCATTTCTCAAATTCTCTCAGCTGTTGCTTTCATTGGCTTTCTTCTCATTCTAAACTACTCACTGACATTCATATAGGCAATCAACCCTTCTTCCTACCCCAACATGATTCAATACTCACTCGAACCGTCGCTGCTTACGGGGATGTTTAAGACGTTACGTGAGGCGTTGGATGAACTTCGGGTCTCGTCATCCCCATCCTCATCTTCACCGTCTCCATCATCAGATCCAAGCTCATCCGGATACTCGAACATAACCTCACTCATCGCTTCTGTCCTCCGCGCATACCTTAAGGTACGCCGGATTCGGACTGTAGTGATGTTTCTGAGTCCGGCAGAGAGGGAGATGATGAAAGGGGTTGTCGAGGAAGTTTTCCGGACTACAATATCTGAGGCGAGAGGCATACCGATGGAGAAGGAGGATGTCGCCGAAGATGGGAACATTAGGGAGGCTTGGATGAGTATGTTCAAGTGATGATCATTGGGTCAAGCACACCTGTGTTTTGCTGCAGAGTTAAGGATTTTCAGTCATATGTGGTCGCAAGCACCGTGAATGTGAACATAGTCCATGATCCGAAATCGGCTCGAATGCATGTACATGAAAGATATCATTCAACATACTACACTAAACATTGAATTGATACATTATCAGCAACCCTTGAGCGATCGCGGCGTAGGCCCTATCAATAGTAGGCGAAAAGCAAAGAGGTTAGTATGATACGATGAAAGTGGTATCGCGGAAGAAAAGTAGATATCAGAAGTGTTACAAGAAGTCTCGACATGGAGGTTAAGACAGGGATAACTGAATAGGATATTTCATCATGCAAAAGGAGAACGCGCATCGTAGATCATCTACGGAAGCATAGATAATAGACGTAGAAAAGGGTAAAAAGAAATGGACACCAACCTGAAAATTCGCTTTGAAGTGTACGTACAACGTTTGCGAAATTGTGACATGTACGACTTGGAGGTTAAAGTTGAAGCTGAAGGTTAACAGACCTCGAAAGATTAGACAACCAGCCGCCCAGGAAACTTCTATATCTGAAAAAAAAAAAAAAAAAAAAAAAGACTACACATTAGCTCAAAATCACAACGAATGAAGAGCAGAGAAGAGAAAGAGATCAGAGGGTTGAAGAAAAGTTGTCGACATAGGTCATTAAGACAGGGATAACTGATATTGATATATTTCATCCTTCGAAGAAAAAGACATAGCAAAAAAAATAGCTAGAGAACGAACCTAAAACTCTAGCACTTCATTTTGCACCGACCGCCATCGTATTCATTGCCAGCAGCACGTATACGTTGCAGTCATCTAGTACTTGAAGTGCGTTCTTGATGGAAAAGGCCAAAGACAAGAGGATGTAAGACGAAGGACAAGTAAAGGATGCACGGATTGTGAGAAATTTCTTTTTGACGGTCACGTAATATCATTTAGGGCCGGTCTTTCACTGGCCCATGGGCTGTGGCATGAAGGATTTCAATATGTAAGAGTATGTAGCTTACAGAACAAGGGTAGTTGCCAATTGAATGACTGATTGTAAGACGACAGAAGGGTGAGCAACAACCTTGGTACTTAGTGCTGTACGTTACAAATACATCGCGAAGAACATTGTGAAGAACTACAATCAAGATGAAGGCAAAAAACGAGAGTACAACTTGCGTACGTTGAAGAGTAAGTGGAGGGCATATTGAGATTTAAAGCATATGAGTTGCGAGCATAGATTGAGGATTATGAGATGAAAAGAGCATGAGCATGAGTGATTGAGTAATGGTTTTGAACACAATTGCAGCGAAGAGGTCCAATACTAAATGTTGAAGAACACGATAATATCGAACAGAGAGGTTATTCAGGAAGTTTGTAGGGGTGATTTCTCATGACCGAGGATAGTTGTTTGCATCGAGTCGAGAGTCGCTTCGAGGGCAGGAGGAGATACCGAGGCAAAAGAGCTCAAGCTTTCGGGGGTCGTCCGCTCAGGCTGCTGCTGCTGGTTTAGATCAAAGTCCGTGTTCCAACTCAATTCAGCTTTGGGTGCGAAAGAAGTGTCGAAATCCATCGGAGTCAAATCCAGTCCAGCTTCGGGTGCGATAGAAGTGTCGAAATCCATCGGAGTCAAATCGAAAGCTTGCTCCGACATGCCCACAGAAGGTTGCGCAGAAACAGGGTTGAAGATATCATTCGACGATACGGCCTCAGCTCCTTGACGATAGGATTCTTGCATCACCGCTCCGGTACCAGCATTAATTATTGGTTCCGAGATAGATCCAGAGTACTCTTGACAGTATACGAGTTTCTCAGAGTGACCGTTGCCGTCTGGATTTATCTTGACCAATCGAAAGATTCGTACAGAGTCACCGACAGCAGTGGGTGGAGGGTTACTTGAACCCTCGACCGGCGTAAACTGAAATCTCTTCTTGGGATGAGCATTGCGACTGTGGCAAGTTGGTGTTCAGAGAAACATTTGGATGTGGGGAAGGTAGTATTTGAGCAACTCACGATTCACTGGTGCTCGGGGCGTCTTCCAAATTCCCGTCCACGAACAGGCTAACGTAGTCTTTCTCACTGAGGAGGATGTCGTTGCCGGAGTATGCGAATAGCATGATGAGCAATTGTATAGCAAATGACAGATATCGATAACTCAGACGAGTTCAGTAGGCGATGCAATGTAGAAGTGCCAAACATCGGCGTGAATTTTATACTCATCGTAAGTTGTGCTTGGACCAGACTAAGCTGACTGCAAAAGCAGCAACGAAGCTCGGCGGTCCAAGCGCACTCCCGGACAGTGACGCTTTGATAGGACCTATTATGGGTGGTACAAGGAAGTCTAATACTGGCCACTTGATTTAGACAGACTTGAAGGTCAAAGCCTGGGTCAACTGGCATTGAAAACAAGAAGTCAGTGGTCTTTCAGGATTCGGTCGGTGGCGAGCTCGCGCTTTCCACGAAGATTAATCTGATATTGTCATTTGTGATTGACCACGTAAATACCGTTCACCGCCACCAGTCTACAAGTATTTGTCGACATCGCAGGGTATTGAGAGGGATGTCACAGGTGAAGACTGTATGCGCTCACTTCTGGGCACCATTTTCGCCGTCCATCACATTCCCGTATTGACTGTCTTTAATATGAATTCGGCATAGTCTTGAAATTTTCGGGGGCCAGGTATGTAGGATGAGGATGAAGGGGAGTATGTATATGTACAGCAATGTACAAGGATCTGCGCAGTCGGCTCATAGATTGTTATCGCATGGATAAAGTTTATCAGTGGTGCTGGTAAGCATCTTGTTCCTTATACACATTTGTGTACAACGTCTAAAAACCACATTCTTTCCTGGTCATCGAGCTTACATTCGCGGCCTGCATATTTTACCACCTGTGTTGACGATAAAAATCCATAACAGTTTTATGACCCTGATTCGCGATGATTGAGTGGTGTGTTTTTGAGATTCAGTGCTACTTAGTCGCTTCATGGTCGTATGTTACTTGTGGTGCTGATGCGCTCTTTTTTCCTCTTCAAATCACTGATACCGGTGATCGCTGATCACTATCGCGAATTACATAATACATGGCTGCTATCCAATGGCATCTAAAAAGGAGCAACTTTTTTCTCCAAGCTCCCCCTCTCACGAGTCCCCGGTCACTCCAATAAAAACTAGTTCTCTTTGCTGGTCAAAGTGAACAAGCTCTTTCAATTGTACGTGCCCCACCAAAATTCACTACTTATGCTGAAATTATCCACAAGGAACGTTTCTACTGCCACTTGCCAAGCTACCTCTAAAGTTCCTTGTAAGCTTATAACTACATCCTCTAGCCGAATCACTGCTGAGCATCCCTCCCTAGTCCCGAAAACCAGAGTCTCACTCACCGCTACTTTTTCCTCACTTTTCAAACCTTCGTCAAACATGGTCACCATGCGTGTTGCTCCTGGGTGTTTGCTGATCCATATTGTCCTCGGGCTATTTGCTATTGCATTTGCGATGCCTCCTCCTCCTGTGAGCAAACACTCTCCCTATTTGGCTACGAGCACATTTAAGATTCATTTCTCTATGCATATAGATCGGCATCCGCAATGATCTCATGCCCAGAGATCCCATAGAATTTCACTACTACATCACCTTTTTAATGCCCCCGAACCAGACCCCGATCTCACCCCAGCCAGCGAATGTCGACACAAAGGCGATGAAACTAGTCAAAACTATGATACAAAATCATGTGGGTAAAGCCAGCGTCAAGTTTACAACACCGACCTACATCTTGGACCACTTGCCTCGCTATATTACATTTCATGCGACAATGTTTCAGAAGGTGGATGGGCAAGATCATGCCCATTACGATTATAAGGGGGTAGTATGCTCTACTTCAGGTGCTGGGATTCTTCAGGAAGACACGGAAGATAGTCGTGCAGACCAGATCTTGAATGAATTTCAAGGGATTCGATAAAGGAATGTTTACATTGCTTAGTCCTCCTTCTCAGTTGTTCATTGAATGTATACATTATCCTGGGCTACATAAAAACTTCCATATAGAAAGACTCCAATAAATATTGACTGAGAACATTATGAGTCATTGAAACTTCAGGTAACTGTTCTACTCGGCCATATTTCTGAAGCTGTTGTTTCACAATAAAACTGGGTCAATGATTACTATATTTTGGGTTTGGTTCAATAACATACGCGTCGAGTCGAGTATCATCGATGCGAGTAGAGTTGACGATGGAGATGTTGAATTTAATAGTGGAAGTGGTAAGAGCCTGATGGTCACACAAATACTTACGCCTGATTTAGAAAAACAAGTGCCATTGCTTTCGGTCGTCCATGCCACAACCTAAGTACGGCGCGTTGCTTTACAAGGTAATTCAACTCGAATCGTTCAACATGGTCGCGCTTGTGAGATTGAAAGTACTCAAATTGGAAGATGAGAAACTGCGGCAAAGGTTGTGATACTCGGGAGTAGAGTGTCAACCAAGAGTGTTGTCGGATGTCAAAGGAGATGGTTGAAAATTAACCTTGGTATGTAGTGTGAGGTAGAGTACAATCAGTAATCTTGATCTGATTTGTCATTTTACACGTGGTCCAGCAAGACCTTTCACCGTTACCGTCGCCATCTCTATAGGTCCACAAGTTTATCGACATCGAGGGTGTCTTGAGAGACGCCAGCTGCCTTTCCTAAAACTCAGCAGGTGAAAAGTCAAAGTAATACTCCTCTGCACCATATCTTGTCCAAATCCTAGTCGTCCATGGACAATTGTTGTCATTACGCGGAACCCGAAGTCTTCTAAATGGCATTGTGTCTTTCTCAAACTTGTCATCAAGAAGCTTCTGGTTGTGTGTTTTGGTGTTCATGGATACTGTCAAAACTGAAAAATATGGTGCAGGTTTGATAATGCTGAAGGGCGAGGTAACCTGCAGTTTTGGGGGGCTTCTCAACTATCGATGTACGAGGACTTGTGTGCACTGATGGTCGGCTCAATTTTTTCTCTACATCCTTCTTTGGGGAGGTTTATCATCGTACTACTGCATAAACTTGGATATGCCTCAAGTTCAGGATAGTACATCTTGAATAGCTCTCACCGTTACTGACATCATAATCGATAGGTCCGCAATTCTATCGACATCGAGGGTAGTCTTTCAGGGGACACCGGCTGTCTTCCTGCAGATATCCATGGCTCATCCGTCAGGGAGAATCCTATCAGATGCACGAGGATTTCGCGCACTGATGGTTGGCCTCAATTTTTCATCAGTATCGCTCTTTAATTTGGGCGGAGTTTATTGTTGGATAAGCATGGATAAGCTTCAGCAAGGAATGCGCCACGGGATTATAATCTGAACACACACCAGGATGAGAAAAAAATCCGTCGAGCGGAAATAGCAGCTGAAAGTCACGTGACTTTCATACATGGTTTATCGGTAGTCACGTGATTTTTCAGATTAGCTTTATAAGGATAATCAATGTATTTCAGCCGCTATTGCTGCTCGAAGGATATTTTACTAATTGCCGTGTGACAGTTGTTCTTGTCAGGAATCTCTTCATGTATCTAATTTCTGTTTAACATTTAGCCGATCAAACATAAGTAAGTAATCTTTCACTGGTTCACGGACAGTGTTCTGCTCGAATCCTCTTATACATCGTCTCGCACGATATCGCGTCAAGTTTACGACATCGAACTATATCTTGAACCACTTGCCTCGCTATATTCCATTTCATGCGACAATGATCCAGAGGGTGAATGGGGAAGATCATGCTGATTACAATTATAAGGGGGTAGTAAGCTCTATCACAGGTGCTGGGGTTCTTGAGGTAGGATGGTCGTGCAGACCAGATCTTGAATGAATTTCAAGGGCATTGATTAGAGTCACCTTGAGGAATACTTCTGTAGTACTCCTTTGTTCTCAGTTGTTCGTTGAACGTATGTATACATTAGCCTAGTAGGCTCAATATGCTACATAAAGACTTCCGTATGAAAAGACCTGCAATAAATATTGTAACTTATCCACTGCGAACATCCATATGAGTCGTTGAAACTTCAGGTCCATATCTGTTCTACACGGGGGGGCATATTTCTAGAGCTAGTGTTTCATAATAATTGAGTACAACTGCGTCAATAATTATGCGGTCGTATTATATCTTGGGCTTGGTTCAATAATACGCGTCGAGTCTAATATCATTGATGCAAGGCGAGGTTGACGACGGAGATGTTGGATTTGATAGTAGAAATGGTAAGAGCATAATGGGCATACAAATATACGCCTGATTCAGGAAAACAAGTGTCAAGTGCTATTGCTTTCGGTTGTCCATACCACACAACCTACGCCGTACGGCGCGTTGTAAGTTTACAAGATAATTTAACTCGAATTGTTCAACCATGGTTGCGCTTGTGAGATAGAGACTGGAGGTACTTGGTCGAATTGGAAGATACTCGGGAGTAGAGTGTCAACCAGGAGTGTTGTCGGATGTCACAGAAGATGCTTAAGATATTGGGAAAATTAACGACAAATGAGCTTGCATACTACTTCCTTCTGTGCGTTTTTCAGACATATCTCAACCTCTCCGTAGAGAGTCTGATCATTACTCACGAACCCCATGGCCTTCCACCATATCTTACTCGTACGTCAGCCCATCGACCAGTCATCCAACCATCAGAGCCTTATACTATTCGCTCCATCACGCCAGGAAATGTCTTTTCCGAATATGGCCTAAGGATTGGGTTTGGTGGGGAGACTGTATAGTTAGTTTGAAGTTTCAGAGGTTCTCCAGAATGCAAGAGTACTTACGTGTTATAGTTATGGCGAGAATAAGGAAAACGAGGATGGGCAAGCAGCATTCGAAATTGAAATATACTATGATTTCAGCATGTACCTGGGTATCTGATAGGTTAGCTACATAGTATCGAATATTTTCTTCGAAGTGACCGCGGTTGGGCAAATGTATGTACGTTCCCCCATCGAGATGGGAGTCTGCTGAGGCGACAGGAGGCTAAGATAGAATAGGACATAAGCGTAACCTTCCAATAGGCTATGAATAATACTCTTTCGAATTCGCGAATGCAGTGACAAAGTCCATGAACGGGATCCCTAGAGGGAGACTGGTAAGACTCTTGACTTGTCCGGATCGTGAACGATACAATGCATACCTTCTTTTCTCAGCAGCTCCTTACCGATTTCCTCAGCCGGCCCTTCCGTCATATCCAACCCTTCCTGCAAGTCTCCCCCGATGGCCCAAAATTCTCCATTCTCCGCTCTGACGATGACGAGGAACATCGGATAGGGTTCTTTCGGTTTCCTTCTACCATAAGGAAGACATTTGACACCTCCCAACGCTACAACCTCTTCGCTCAGAGTCTGGTTGATATGCAAATCATGGCTAGGAGCGGCAGTGAGAAGTGAGTCGCCCTTGCGTTGGCGGATAGAATTCGCCCATTTCAATCCGTCCTGATGCAGTATGGGAAATCCTCCGAAACGAGTGTTGAAGCTTTTCATTCTTGGATTGGTTTCCGTTGGGTTTGCTGCAGAACTTGGATTGGTTTAGAGTAGTGAGATGAAGTGATCGAACATGTAAGCTTACCGGGTGGCATTGAGAGCCATTGAAGATGATAATGGAAGTGACAGGACAAGAGTCGAGGTTGGACGTTATATGTATACAAACTGTCACATGATGATTCCAACGGGCGACTTTTGTGGCCACTTGAACCATTGTCCATCCCAATTCCTCGTTGTGCAGAATGCTGTGAAAACCAGACAATAAGGCAGGATTTTCATTGATTGTGCAGGGTCCTTCAGAAACAAGCAGAAATTTTGCAATCTGTTATTGATGATCACCCTGATCAATCATCCGTTCCGGGATCCTAATCTCAAGGATACCTCATCGTTGCCGATAGGTACTTGGAGGATCGAAGATAACATGGTGGTATACAGTGACTCATCTCGGAGTAAATTACAAAATATCTTGTTTCTTGATGTGATTTGTCATTTTACACGTGGTTCAGCAAGACCTTTCACCGTTACCGTCGCCATCTCTAGAAAGGTCCACAAGTTTATCGACATCGAGGGTGTCTTGAGAGACGCCAGCTGCCTTCCCCAAAATGCAACAGGTACAAAGTTTTTCTCCTCTGCACAATATCTTGCCATTACCGAGGGTTGTCCATGGACACTTTTCAAACTGAAAATCATGGTGCAGGTTTGAAGGGCGGAGTATCTGCGGTATTTTAGGGGGACTTCTCTACTATCGATGTACGAGGACTTGTGCACTGATGGTCGGCTTCAATTTTTTCCTCTGTACCCTTCTTTGGGGAAGTTTATCATTGCACTGGACAAGCTCGGATAAGTCTCAAGTTCAGCATAGTACACTTGAATAGCTCTCACCATTACTGACATCATAATTGATAGGTCCGCGATTCTATCGACATCGAGGGTGTCTTTCAGGGACACCGGCTGTCTTCCTGTAGATATCCATGGCTCACCCGTCGGGCAGTATATCATCACCAAGCATAAGTTTGTGGAGAATCCTATCATAGTGCCATGAAGACTGACAATTTCGAAATTGACTTTGTCGCTGCGTGGGCGGTAGGATGTCTCCATTGGCATAACTTTAACTTGGGGGGATATATCGTAGTTGGTACAGCCTATGGTCTGTGGGGGGCTTTGCAACAATCGATGCACGAGGATTTTGTGTGTGCTGATGGTTGGCCCAATTTTTCATCAGTTTCGCTCTTTGGGCGGCGTTTATTGTTGTCTTGGTTCAACCAGAATGCGCAACGGTAACATAATCTGAGCAGTAGTTCTTGTCTGGAATCTATTTATTTATCTAATTTTTGTTCAACATTCAGCGATCAAACATAATCTTTCACTGGTTCACGAATCTACTGACATCGAGGGTGTTTTGAATGACGCTAGCTGCCTTTCCCAATAATCAGGAGGTACAAAAGACTGTATGTGTCCCTCTCAGGCACCATACGCCATCGTTCTTCCTCTCGTCGTTTCTGGAAGGCATATTGAACGCCATGACAATCTTTTTCAGGCTCATACTCTCGATTCCAATGGAGTCAGAGAAACCTTGTTGCCGGGGACATTGTTGCTGCGTATTCAAATGAAATCTGGATAGGTCCATGTACCTTATAGTTATGGAGGGTACCTGTTGATCGATGCACGAGGATTTGTGATGGTCGGCTCGATTTTGAAATGGATAAGCTTATTAGGTGATTTTCTAGTGCTTCTGGTAAGCATCTTGTTCTTTTTGTATTTTCTCGTTCTCCTGCGGTTATTTTGCAGGCATTGACTGAACATAATAACTACTCCCAAAACTCAACTCCAGTCGCCGTCGTTCTTGTCGACGTGAAACGATACACCGAAGGCCAGTGCTTCTGAATCGGTCGTTGACACTGGTAATGCAGAACGTTCATCATGTGCTTCGTATGTCTCCCCTCCAACTTTTAGGTAAATATACTCATTACTCATGCAAGGCGATAACAATAATACATTCACTGACAGCGTTCTGCCCGAATCCTGTAAACATCGTCTCGCACGATATTATGCCCATCATCGTCGGACAAAATATGAAGGTTTAATCAGAACAATCCAGTCCTCTTTCGGTTAGCCTGCGCCGCATGATATCGAGTACAAACGAAAGGAATGTGTACATCAGTACATCATGTTGCACTGCTCTTCTACTAGATCCTTTCTTATATGGATCAGCAACTACTTATAAGCAATGAGGCTTTGAGCAAGGTCGAGGTTCTCATCCTACGTTCTCCCACTTCTGCTTCGGACTCCCCTCTCCCACACATTGAAACAAACACACACACCTGATGAAGTTTTCATTTCTCTCGGGCATTGCTGCTCTCGTTCTATTAATATTTCGAATAGTATTCAATGCATGGAATCGGAAACGACTACCCCCAGGTCCTCAAGGATTACCTCTCCTTGGGAACGTTCTCCAAGTGGGAACGACGTCACAATTATGGCTTACTTTCGATAAGTGGAAGTATCAGTATGGTGTGTGTCGCTCCATCTTAATCAGTGAATAGAAAACTTACACTTCGCTTTATAATTCTGACGATAAGGCCCCATCGTGTATTTGAATATGGCAGGACAGAACATCGTAGTTCTCAACACCAAGGCCGCGGCTACAGAACTTCTGGAGCGTCGATCTGTCATTTATTCAGATCGACCAAGGAGTATCGTGGCAGAATACCTCGGGAGCGAGTTAGCTATGCCGTTTACAAGATATGGAAAGCCGTATGTATATACAATTTGTGATGTTGACGTTCATCTTGACATACGTGTTGTAGGTGGCAAAGCATGCGCCGTGCATGTCATGCAGTTCTTAATGCTAGAATCAGTACACAATATCAGCCTGTACAGGTCGAAGAAGCAATTATACTTGCTCATGGTTTGCTATGCGACACCTCTTCCTCCTTGCTCGCGAAAATCAATAGGTACGGATTGTAGCGCTTCCCGCCCCTCGGTTCTCATAAGGTTTATCATCACACCGACTTAATTGCCTTAGGTCTGCCTCAACCATAATATCCGTCATCTACGGCAAACAATCACTCTCCTCCGGGAAAGCAGAACAAGCACTTGATGATGCTTCACAGATACAAACACCGAATGTGCATCAAAAGCTCCAACTCACTTCAGACCCGCTCCAAACCCTCAGTAATATCGCTCATCGATTCACTAATGCCATGTATCCAGGGGCCCACCTTGTGGAAGTCATGCCAATACTAGATTATCTCCCCCCACTCATGGCAAAGTGGAAGAGGGAAGCTCAAGGGGATTTCCAGCGAATTTCGAAAATATTCGAGAGATATTTCAAAGATGCGGTGAGAATCTAAGAGTTTTATCCAGCGTCGAGAAGAATATTGAATTATTCTTTTTCTGGAAAAGGTGCGGAATGACCAGCAGCGCTCGAGTCTCTGTGTCAGTCTAGCAGATGATCAAGTAGCAAGTGGATTGACTGATCTAGAAAAGGAATGGGTTGCGGGTTCTCTTTCGTACGTATTGATACTATCATTCCGAGAAAAACTCGATCTAACTTTAATCGACTATTGAAAGCGTTGCTGCACTGGAAACGGTGCGTTTTTTGCATGCGTTGCAAGCTGAAGCATTTCACTAATTTTGGCGGTACGACCAGACTAGCACTACCTTATCATTTTTCCTTTACGCCATGATACTCCATCCCAAGGTTCAACAAGAAGCTCAACTGGAAATAGACCGCATTGTGGGAAGATCACGGAATCCAACTTTCGCTGATATGGTTCATCTTCCATACGTGAGAGCAATTCTTAAAGAGGTTCGTCTGGAGGATATTTCAAATCATACTATCTCACTATAATGACACTTTGCAGGTTCTGAGATGGCAGCCTGCAATACCACTGGCCGTGCCTCACATTGTGATGGAGGTACGCCAACCATCTCGGTGTTATTGTTATGCGATTGATCATCTTCGTTTCAATCAGGACGACTGGTACGAAGGTTATTTTATCCCCAAAGGTACCTCATGTATACCGAATGTATGGTAAGTCTCCACTTCCCCTGAATCAATCGTTGACTGTTCTAAATATCTCCGTAAATGCAGGTCGATGAATCGCGATAAAGACATCTACGGTCCTGAAGCCGACCAATTTCGTCCAGAACGATTTCTTCAACAGTCTGAAAAGGGAGCCGGATATGAGCTGCGGGATGAATATGAAATTGACGATGGTCATTGCTCATATGGATTTGGAAGGAGGTCAATTCATGTTCCTTTTTTTTCTTACTATGGCTTATTGACATATAAACGATTCCAGAGTCTGCGTGGGGCGTCATGTCGCTGACAATGCACTATTCATTGATATATGTACAATTCTATGGGCACTACGTATCGAACCTGCGGTTTCTACAGACTGTGTAGTCAAGCGAGCTCCATACAAAGATATCCTCAAGTAAGAATTCTCCTCGGTCGTTTTTGGATCATGACTTGACTAGTTTCTCACAAGTGCAATACCTGATTTCCACTGTCAATTCTTTCCTCGATTCTCAGAAGCGGAGGGAGTACTTCAAAATCTACGAGACGACCTATTACACGATCGAAAGGTGCAGGTGTAGCCACTGGCGGGCGAACATTCATAGGTTTATACATTTCGCCACTCACATATGATACATGCATGTATTTTGTTCAGTCACTACAACAGAAAAAAGCAAAAACAAAACGCTTCGGTACTCCAAAATTACAAAAAGCTAAGCATCGACGCCAGCAGGATTCGAACCTGCGCCCTCAAAGAGGAACAGATTTCTAATCTGTCGCCGTAACCACTTGGCTATAGCGCCTTAAAATATTCTAAAGCTGCTTGTTTATCACGCGAAACGTCGCGCTCTACACTTGTTGAACTTGGTTTGGAAATGGCTAAACACCGAAGATGAATGCTCCAGAAGCAACACTTCCAAACACAATACCATTGCTTTCAACTTGACAAACTCCGCTGCAGAATGCCTCCATCAAGTGACCCCCGAACCCCTCTCGTAGATCGAGCTCTGTAGCATCAAGTGTCGTGTTCTCGTAATTCATGTTCGCAACAAGCAAAAGGGTTGTATCGTTCAACGTCCATAGACCGGTGTCAAAGCCACGTTGGGTAGTGACTTGTCTGAAAATTGAGGAAGGATCGAGAATGAAGGCAGCTAAAGGAGATGAGCCAGAGGTGAGAGCCTTGGCGAGGGCGGAGGCGGAGGCTTTGATGTCGTCTGGGGTGGGGTCGTCCCACGAAACCACGCCTGTAAGGAAGAAACAGGCAAGGTATAAATCGGAAGAGCGCCAATGGAAGGGGCTTGACTGAACGGAATCACTCACCTAATGCACCATGGTTTATTCCAACAATGCTCTGTACGACCCATTCCTCACCGGTAGGGTATCGTGTCCAATATCTGCGGCACTTGGTTACTTTTGCAGGAACTAGATGAGATGATTCCAAACGTACGTTTCATTCCCGAAACCCTGGGGTACTGTCCACACAGCCTTCTCTAGTTCCCATCCGTCAATGAGAGCTCTCTCGTAGAATTCGTCCATCCGCGTGGAGATGTCTTCAAAGCTGCCTTTACAGTTGTCACACCTAAGGTCATTAATACATGATTGAGCTTATTATCATTGCAATGAACACCAACAAATGAATATAGCACGCACCCACAATCGCCATAATCCGCCGTGCAAGGAGTTCCCCATTGGTTCGAGAAAGTGACATTGTTCCCGATCATATAAGTATCTTGCAAAAGAATATCTGCGCCGTTGGAGTATTCGGACCAGAAATAATTTTCACAGTTCAACACGAGAGAGACTGGATGGTATCCTGCTCCGCCTTGGCCATCCCCTCCATCGAGGGTGTTTATGAGGTTCTTAGTGAGAGTAGTTGCGTTGAGAGGGTCGGAAGTACCATCAGGTTCGTCGGCGGTGTACCATAACAGGAGGTTGGGACGAGATTTGATGTGATTGACCTGTTCGGTCACAGAGGTGGCATTTTGGTATGTGCTAAGTAAAAATTAGGTTCGAAAAGGGAGTAAAGACCGGGTAGTACGTACTTCCTCATGTCATACATTAACCACAGACCAACTTCCTGCATCTTGTCCAGCACTTCATCGAGGACAGTGATGTTGTCAAAATCCGGGACGGGATGGACCTAAGGAGGACCAGTGAATCTTGTACTTTTTGAGGAAGAATAAGACTGCGTCACATACAACAGTGAACCTAAGTCCAGGAAGAGTCATAAGTTCGATGTCGTATACGATTACTGGGAAGGTACACACCCTTGTTCCTTCAAGACACTTGGAATGGACAAGTTCGTTGCAAGATACGATCCGTACTGTGTGTAAAAACCTATTGGAAACACTCGCTCATACGGCCCATCTTCCCCTGTAGGCGGCTTCGCCAACAAAGCACCGGACCTCATATCCATCTTTGTCACGCCGCCAATTCCAGTTGGTTTTTCAGGAAGATACGTCAGCAGGGATGAACCGAGGACTTGTTCTCCTGTTGAAAGCGAGCCGAGGCAAGTCAAGTTGTATGCCTCCGTTCGTGGTTTCAACGTTGAAAGGGAGAACGGCAGTGCATGCTTGGAGCCATTGAGTGGAACGGAACCAGAAGTGAGAATCTTGCCGTCGAGGAGAACTGTTACGTCCAAATTCAGAGTGGAAATATTGTTGGATGGAGCATGATTGAAAGGGGTAGCGCCAGTAATATTGGTGAATGTGACCGGCGTATCTACAAGGATTGAAGTAAAGGTAGGATCCGTTAAATGTGAGTCGACGTCTTCGGGCAGATATGGTTTCACTGCAGGACCACACCGCAGTGCAAGATGAGGCTCAGTGAAGGCGAATGAAGGCGGGAATTGGCCACCTGCGTACGTGATCACCGATGATTCCTAAATAGCTATGAAAAACAACGTGATTGAAACACACCTGGATTCGTGACTGGTTCTGTGATCATATAATTCTTGCCACACCTGTATGATGTTTGAGAAGAACAGTCAAAAAAAATGAAAATAATAACCATGTCTGAGCAAACACTCCGTGATAAATCCAGCTCGAAATCAATGGCAGGATCAGCTTTATCGGTAGAAGCATTACGCACGGCGGTGTAGAGTGGGGTGAAGGTGAAAAGACCCATGCCATCCGACATCCAGGACTTAAATAGCATTGGAGCTTGAGAAGATAGAACATCCTAAATCATGTCATCACATATAATGGGCCACATGGTCGCAAATCCACGAAGACATCGAGGAGAGGATGGCTTGTAACACATGATAGCACATACTGCTTTCATTCCGGTATCGCGAACAGAAAGGCAGATATATGTAATGATGTTTGGATTGATGTTTGTTGCAGTTACACGATAGATAGCGATTGGAAAGCAGAGCAGACGACAATAAAGTTACTGATACATAGCTTGTATACCCTGAGGATTAATGATATCTAAAGACGATTCCGTCAACACCATTTGCTCAGCACAGATATGAGACGCACCACAAAAGATTTGATATATATTTAGTACATGAGCTTCTCTTCCTAAGCTTTCATCACAGGACGCGCTTCTGGTTGAGCTGTTATTTGATTGGAATCCTCAAGTAAAGGCCTTCGCTCAAGCGCTCCAGAGTTCTGCAAATCATTCGTTTCAAGGTCATTTTCGAAGGAGCATCCACAAGAGCAACAAGAAGTATTAGAGCAGCATAAGCCGCAGCTCTCTGTACATGAATGACCTAGTAGCAGATGGCAAGTTCAAGAAGCGTGTGGTAAAATTTGATAGCGTATAAAGTTCCGAGATACTCACGAAGAGAGGCAAAGTCGAAGCAAGCCCCTGCAAGACCTTCACATAATCCGACGAGACAAAATCCAAGGATTTCTCCACAAGGTCCGTGCATTGAAGCCTGAGGAGACAGAACTTGCTGCCCTGGCGCTTGTTGCATGTTTGGCTTTGTTAGGTTTCAACGGCAGACATAAGTGTGAGGCTGAGCGGGTCAAAAGTCCGAGATAAGATGACAAAGACTGCTTATCATAGGATAAGTCAGCAAAGGCGGTAAGAGTCGTTTGGCGCCTGACAGGCGCTCATCTATTTCTTT